>VDFB02265842.1:0-28871 GCA_007258455.2 Sequoia sempervirens
GGCAGAAGATTAAAAAGGAGCAACGATTTTACTAAGGAGAAGCAAGTCACATAAAACAAAGATTATTATTAATGGGCAACGATTAATATAGAGTGTAGCGATATAATATATAAAGGAGATTGTCCATGAGAAGAAATGTGTGGAACAATATCACTCAAACACAGGGACTTATGAAGCAAATTTGGGCAGACTCAAGAAGCAAATTCAAGAAGACTTATGGAGCATATTTGAGCAGACTTCTGAGCAGATTTAGGAACAAATCTATGAGCATATTTAAAGAAGATTCATAGCAGATTTCTAAGTAGATATAAATGCAGATTTGAAAGAAGAGTTTATAGCAGTTTTGTGTGAAGTGTTCATGCAGAGATAAAGAGGAAATTTATGGCAGAATTAAAAGAAGAATACATGTAGATGTAAAAGAGATGTAGATACAGATATAATTGAGGAAAATATGAAAGAAGACCATTAAAGGCTATTATAAAGAAGAATTATTCTCAAGAAGACAAGATTTTATTGAAGAGGTTGGTGCCTCATATTGGAGAGGTCGGTGCCTACAAATTCTACAAGTGGGGATTGGTGTCTCTAGTGGGTTGGTGCTCACAAATTGAATTTGAGGGAATTGGTATCTCCTGTAGGTTGGTGCCTACAAAGATTGTAAAATAGATTTATATAAAAACAATATTTTGCTGCGGTTTACTCCCGTAAAGGTTTCCACATAAATCATTTGTTCTTGTGTTGCATAATTGTTAGATCTTATGTGAATGATATTGTGCAATTGATATCATTGTGGTTGTTAGATTGAAAAAGTAAAAAGATTGTATTATACTGATTCACCCCCCACTCTCAGTATAACCGTGTGCTCATCATCATTTACAATCCACTAAAAACTACATTGATAGTGATATAAATTCAGTGTCCAATTCAATCTAGACTCCATGAAAATGCCAAAAATAGCCACAGAAGAAATTACATCACAGCAAATTTTTGCAATGGTAGAGAAGTTGACAAAAGTTATATCTTGACATTCTGCCATCAAACAGCATTGCATCTGCCATTGCAATAAACAATAGAGATACACAAACATTTACTGTGACATTATAAGTCTGCAAATTATCTTTGGTTTTTCTGTCACTTCGATTTGACAGAGACACCATCAGATCCAGCAATAATGACTGCCGTAGCCATGTCGAGAAAAAGCCCGTGCTCCACCACACCCTCAAATCCTAAGATTGCACGGCTGGCAGCCCTGGCATCCTTAATTGGGGTCTCAAAATACAAATCGACAATATAATTTGAATTATCTGTCACATAAGGCTTTTCGCCATCCATACGCAGCTTGGCCTGGCAACCCTCAGCATCAAAAAGTGCCTGAAGCCGCTGAGCATTGTACTTCCAGCAGAAGGGCACCACCTGTATACAAGCATTGTGTATTAGGTACTTGACAAAAAATCACTAACTAGAGTGAGTTCAGTGACAAAATATTTATACATTAAGCAAAAACATTCATCAGACAGAAAAGAATCATTTGTTTTCCTGTCAGAGCTACGATGTGAAAAGTGAAGTAAGTCAGCCTGATGGCTTGCACACAGGGTGGCATTCCTCAGCTTTAAAATAGCTCAGTCATCTATATCATAAGACAGCAATTACTAGCACTTGCACCTGGAGGAGGTGCAAGGAATACGCCGATAGAATTATATAGTTACCTGGAAATTTGAAGGTGTTTTATTAAGGAGTTCTCTGTTTTATATTGTGAGTCTTTTATTAAAGAGTGAGTGTAGGAAGGTAGTATGACAGTCATGGTCAAGGGAAGAGATGGACAACAATGCATCATCAAGTTCAACAATCCTATTGAGGAATACATAAAAAACTTTTAAATTCCTTATGGAGGCATGAAAAGGATCAATAATGGAGGGCAGTCATTTTGAATTTCTATTCAAGAATCACCATCAAATGAGGACAAACCTGAGATGATCACAGCAGTTGTACAATCAACAATGGAAGACAGTCCTATGCTTGCAAGGAAGGACATCCAAGACACTAAATGAAGGGTTTCAAAGACCATGGAATAGAGAAGGATGAAAGACAGTCCCTAGCTGGCAATAACAATGGGCAGTGACCATGCAATAAAGGACAGTCCACAATATAGTGTTATGGACAGTGCAATGAAGTGAAGATTTTCAGGGAAATATGGCAATCATGCATTCTTTAAGCGAAAAAATGATAAGAGAAAGATATAATGAGCAGAGTTAGATAACAGACGTTTTGACTGTCAACACAAATAGAAGCAAAAAGGCAGAGTTTTAATGTGAAGATAAGGTTACTTTGAGATATGATTTTGGAGCAATCACTTCCCAAGGACAAACCAGTGACAATATATAATTGGAAGATGGTGATTGTTTGGTATAGCGAGCATTGGAACTTTTGTCCTGTAGCATATCCTACAACTTTTCTTTGTCATGCATTTGAGGTTCTGATTCTTGTGGTGGTCTATAAGGTGTTGATTTTGTGTAACCAGCTGACCATGATGCTGTGCACATTGATTCATTCTCTCAACCTGTTGAGCCCACTGGGAAAGCTCACTAAGGCCATTTATTGAAGACAGCCACAAATGAATGCAGTCAAAGTCATGAATAGACATCACAGGACAGTCCTAATCAAGGACCAGGTGGACAGTCATCATGCTGTTTGTTCAAGGTCATAAAGTTAAAAGCAGTCTTATTAGTAAGTATGACAGATTACCCCTGCATATTGGTGATAATAGTGTCAGAGTTGAAGGACTAATTGTATGGTAGAACTCATAAAAGAAAGTGAGGATAATGAATGGTGAAAGTCACCTCAAATCTAGAAGGGCACCATAGAATAGTTCATCAAAATGTACAACCTAGTCATGATAATGAAGTGTTGACAGAGTAATTGCTTTCAAAGGAGCATGTAGAAATGAGAAAGGGTTTCATGCCAGAAGACAGTAAAAGAAGGATTCAAGTCAGTGTGACAGTCCTTATACGCAGTAAAGGAATAAGTGACAAATCCAAAGATGGAAGTTGATAGTCAAAGTTATGATAGCCCTTGTCCTTGTGATTTGTAATATAAGGCATGGATAGTGTTTGTGATCAGGGTTATAAGGACAATCACAGTCTTTATGACTTAAATGAGGACCCCAAAACAGTGGTTAAAGACTGAGTCCTTGACAGATGGTGAGTTCTACTGGGAGGCCTCAAGACAGTGACTTGTAACCTTGAATATGACCTTTGATCAAGTGGTTGATGACTGTAATGACAGCCGTGTACAAGTATGACCGTGCATAACAAGACTGAGGTCTGCCATGAGATGGAACCAAAATTGAGCAGGGTCATAAGACAGGAACTATGGATTTGAATGCAAAGTTATTGGCATTGAATGACATTTCTTCCATGGCACAAGGAGATGAAGTTAGTATACTGTTTAAAAGGACAGTGAGAAGCTTGTTGTTCAACAATAAGGAGTAAGTGCATTAAAGTTAAGAAGACAAACATCAACAAAATGGAATGGATAGTCAACACATGACAGAGGCAAAAGGGTAGTTTACAAGTCAAAGGATTACTCTTGATGCTATGGTATACACCTTGCAATTGGTGAAAGGTAATGTTGTTGGTGGTCATTTGCAAGAGTAGTTTCTTCACGAGTCAAATCTCCTCTTCTTGGATCTGCACACATATTTATCACCTACAGGTGCATAAAAAAAACAGTGATAGAAATCTTAAATTTCATGCTCGAGCAGCAAGTATGGTGATCAATACAATAGGCTGGGTGGAAGGCCTTGGTTATGAGTTGTTTCTGCATGCTATTGATATATTAAGGGCAGATGTGATACTGGTTCTTGGACAGGAAAAAACTCTATAGCATGCCGAAAGATATGCTGAATGGAAAGCCTCCATTAGATAAACTGAATCCCAAACAAGGCATTGGCTTATATGTACAGTGGCCCAAACATCCTCCAAATGTGTTTCATTAAATGCTAGACACAAAGAAATAGAGGACAACCACAGTAAAAGAGGGAAACTACATAGAAGGGTTGTAGAAGAGCATGAAATACTCATCAGACCATGATTTTCTAGCTCAAGGGTATGATACCTAATGGACAGTCATTTCCAAAAAGCAAAGGCTAAGGAACTGACTTCAAGGATGACAGAGACAACATATGGAGTACCTTAAAGGCAGAGTTAAAACTATGTAGTGAACAGTTAACTGTGAAAAGAATACAAACACAATGAAAGCGGCAGTCACTGTGGTGTAAGATGCAGAGGGCAGACTTTCCACAATGAATAGTCATTATAAGGGCAGTAACATCTCATAGGAACATTTTCAAGGAATAATGGATGAGCATGACAGTCTTATACATGATGTGACAGTCCTCTTTGAGAGTGACAACATAAAAGGTGAAGGCAAACTTGCCTTACAAGGAGAATCATGTAGGTGGTAGAAGACGGTGACAAACCTTGATTTGTTATCTTGTCACAGTCAAAGGACAAGAGATTCACATTGATATAGGAAAGGATAGCCAAATGACAAAGCACAGTCATTTAAGCCTGCAATCATAACAGTCTAAAAGGAGAGCTTAGCAGGAACGGAGAAAGGCATGATAATGACTTCAAGGATGAGCAAAATTATGACTGAGATAACTGTATCACTCTTACATATATGATTGAAAAAGTATTAATAAAAATAAGTTCAGTGATGCTTCTTGGATTTCAAGAAAGCCTTTGAGACAATACCTAGAAGTAAGTCATGGAGCAGGTTGGAGGAACTTGCTATACTAGATAAATATAGAGCAACAGTCCATAAGATCACTGTCTCTAACCGTATGTATTTCAAACCACTTTTCAATGAGAGTAGAATTAAGTTGGTGAGATTTGCAGTATTGGGGTACATCATGAAGTTGGGCATCTTTTATTTGTTGCTGAATTGAAAAAATATAAAGCCTATAGTCGAGGATCTTTATTGGAGATTTGAACACTGAGCAATAAGCCTTAAGAAAAGGTAATTAAGAATTATTGAAAAAAAAAAGTAGAATTTGCACTCTGCTGTTCAACACCTTCATTGATATGGAGCACATTGTTTTAATATTGGTTGCATATATAGAGGGATTGCCTATCTTTGGGGGTGGTTTATACTGCAATATTTTGGTCCGATAATTTGCAGTTAACAATTTTCTTTTTGGCAGTGGCATGTTTTCTTGATGTTATGCATATTTAACTGCTTTAAAGTTTTTAACTTTTAAATTCTAGGAAAAATTATAGTGGACACATCTCATACATGTGGCAGAGCATAAGTCTTTTACAATAACGTGTCATCCATGCACTTGTAAAGATAATGCCACATGCTCTGTATGCGTTTATAAGGCCAGCACGTTGCCTTGTTTCAAATCCTGCTATTATTTCAACGGAGTGAAATGTTGCATATAATTTCCCTGTTCTCGTCGCATTATGTTATTTTGTCTGAAAGGCTGCTGAAGTATTGCGATTAGTTTCTGTTCATTGTGAATGGATTGAAGCAGGGGCATGAAACAAATTTTAACTCGCAACCAATAGTATTGTTTAAGAGGCTGCAAAAATCTTGTCTCAAGCTCAAGAGTCTAGTAAGTCTAATACCCCAATATTTTTAGAGCTATTTTGTGTTTATTGTGAATAGATTGAAGCTGCAGCTGTAGGGAGATTGGTTTTGGTTCGTCTCATTTTACCATTGGCTTATTCAGTCAAAGACTGATGAAAGGGCTCTAATAGGCAATAATGTATCAAGGAACTTGCCTTCTGGCATCTTCCACATTGTCAAACACCAAACAACAAGAATATATAATCCCTCTCTTATAGATTTACATCGAAACGAAGGGAAGATCAAAGTCAATTCTGTGTCTACAATGAAACCCTATTACGTTATAATGATGAAATGAGGAAGAATGTAATAATATATTAACTAAACCAATTATGATCACAAGCGTATAATTTGGCCAGAATTTGTATGTGAAAGATGATACCTTTATTTTGCTTGAAAAAAATAAGAACGATATAAATCAGGTTAATGTTTGTTTGGATTAACGGTCTATGTGCAGGTTCACTATGACTTCCTTTAGATTTCACAGATCTGAAACATGGGCAAAATTTCAAGGCAATCAATCATTTGTAGTCGGTGTTGGTAACTTTTAGCATGAGGGATCTAGAGAGCAAGGGAGTGTGTGAGGGCAAGAAGAGCCAAGAAGAGGACAAATGAGTACCAATAAGTGCTTTTATAGAGTTTATTAGAAAAATGACTGTTGAGAAAACATACTAAGGTGAGTCTTTAGGGTTTTGGTGGTCTAAAGGATTCAAATTTTTCAAAGGACACCAGTGCACCTGTTCCTTGAGCAGGGGCACACACTGGTACAGAGCTGTAGAGTGCAGGGTACAGGGTTGTTGCAGCAGAGGGGTTCTTGTTTGGCACATCTACGAGGATTTTAAGGCACAAGAAGCAGGTGAAATGGGTCCTGATTGTGTCTAGGGTTAACTGGCACCAAAGTGACTGCAAAACATAGAGTGTGAAGTGCAAAGCAAGCAATTTTCATCTCTATAATAGTATACTAAAAACAATTGCAAATAGTAGATTGGTTTTAACATATCCTTTGGTTGTTTTACATATAAACATGGAGTCAGTATCCAGCTACATAAAAGGCTCAAGTAGGAAAAGTAACACACAAGCTTAAAAGTTCCTAAGTTCAAACCTCAAGCTTGTTACCCTTGGTTTTTGCAAATAGGGTAACACCTTGAATTGCTCTATTTAGGGGCAATCAGAGGATGTTTATAGCTTTGGGGTTTACATAGGTCAATCTTGGGTGACATGACTTTAGCACATTTGTTACGGATAAAAGCATGAAATTGAGGTGAAAGTTGAAATGATAAATTTGATCAAAAGTTTGAAAGACTGGGAAGAAAAGCACATCCCTTCTTTGCAAAGTAATATGGAATTTCAAGGACTCGTAAATACAAATAACAATAGTAATCACAATAGTGCTACCTGCCAGACTCTAAATTAAGCATAAATGCATATGTTAAGTGGCTTAAATTTTTGTTGGGGTAAGTGAGTTTATTTTGAATTTTAAGGGAATAATATTTATTGTCAGTTTGCATATATTCAAATTTCAAACAATGTCTAATCTTACAAATTAATTATATTTTCACATCTTTAGATGAATCCTACAAACTACTTCTGCACATTTTAAAGATGTTTCTTACAACATTCTATTTCTCAACTTCATTAGCTGTTTCATATCCACACCTATTGCAAAAGTGATGAAGGATTAAAAATGTTTCATTTTCCCTCAGAGTTGAGAAAGGCAGAGCAAGAAGTACAAACTCAACTTAATACTTGCATCAAGAAGCAGCCCTGAAACTCGTCAAGGACTTTGGAGTGTCAAATGAATGAAACGGAGGGAAGTTGCAAAAATTAAAACAGTGAGAAGCTCAGAGTGACTTGGAGAAGAAAAAATTGGAGAAAAAAGGATTTTTGAGAATAGGTATACAGTATTTACTATCTCTAGTAGTTTAATGGATATGGAGTGATGGAGGATTAATCATTCCCTCTTATGATTTATAAAACTATTCTTTTGTGCATTCTTTTTGTATGCTTTTTCAGGTTTACAGAGGAAAGAGAATTTGAAAAGGACCAAAGAAATTACTCCACCATGCTTGCTCTATGCATGTCTTTTCAGGTTTACAGTTGCAAAGGGCCACTAAACTGCAGAGGACACAAGAAGAGAAGCAGAAACAAAAAAAGGGACTTTTCTATTCAACTTCATCAACAAACAAAAGGTCAGCAGATAGACAAAAAATAGAATTGGAGATCGAATGTTTTGAGGCATCGATAAAAACAATTAAACAAGTAAAAGATGGGAGCAAATAAGATCATTTACAGAAGATGAAATGGAAAGTTCTCAAGATGAATCAAAAGCTGCTGGACAAAGAAGGCCAAGCAAATAATGAACTGCAAGATTAATATTACGGAAGCCTACCAGAACAAAAAATTGTTTAAAATAAGAAGAACCAATACTGATCTCCCTGTTGCTGCTGCAATATATTTATAGCAAACAAAAAAGTAAATCTTAAAATATCGGATTTTTCAAGTGGAGATGCCGGTTAAGTAGATTAAGCATGTTGTGGGTGCACAGGGCGGTGAAGGTAAAAAGATAAGGATAAAAACATCCTGCATGGAATGTGACAGCTGCAGCAAACAAATGGTGGAGATAAGAATGAAACAGAATCAGATCATAGTGTGCTCAGTCAAAGCCCTAGCATAGCAGAATATTTTAAAATGAGATGAACCAAAAACAATCTCCCTACAGCCGCTGCTTTTTTTTCCAGCATGAGACAACTTCCCGGCTGGAAGCTAGCACAAAATATAGCCTATGGGCTAAATTATGTGAACTGGGAGATTACCAGTTAACATGTAGAATAGGGATGGAATGAGAGTTTTAGGAAGATCTAAATATCTAAATTCTGTATACACAATTAATGTTGTACAATCAATGTGAAGTAAAATTGTAATGAGACCCATGTGTGAGACCCACGAGCCCATTTCTATGCTTCTCAATTGGTGAGGATGATTACTAGAGAAATATATATCGGTGAGGATTTGATATATTCATTTGTCCCTGGTATTTTTATGAGTTTTGGACCATTTCCTATATTTTAGGGGCATTTCCTAAATCTTAGCAGGTATTTTAATGACTTTTGGACCATTAGTCTCATGCACTTTTCACCCTGAGGGACCTCTTTACTGTTAAGTTGTTAACATTGTTCATGCCCTTGGAGGTTTTTTAAGTATACATGTTCATTATATGTGCCCAGGGAAAAATTTATTTCTATTTCTAGGGGTTTCTAGAGGGCTACGTGGACAAGACCATGTCATGCAGCTTGTCATTGGATATGGTTGTGAGTCAGTTGTTTATAATGCTATCAGGTGTTTCTGACAAGTGGTTCTCAAGTTATGGTTGATATCATTGTTCCACGGAGTTTCGGGGACGGGGGGACAGTAGGGGATGCGGGAACGAGGGACCTAAGTTTGGGGACGGCGGGGGGATGGCGTCAAGGGGGCAGCAGGGGAGCAGTGTGCTGAAATACATATAGTACTTGAAAAATTAGTTACAAAAAGATGTATAACTGTAGAAGCCAAAGGAATAAAAAAAGTTTAGAGTTTAAACACATTGCAATGATTTCATTGAACTAGTGAATAGTGAATATTGCTGCTTGCAGGATATGCACAAGATTGAAAAATTTAAAATTTAAAATGCTTTGCCTCTGGTAGAACATGTCTGCAAAATGTGGAAGCACGAACAAGGCATGTGAACTGTTTGACTGAATGCAATCATTCATTCAGTCAAACAGTTCACATGCCTTGCCCGTGCTTCCACATTTGCAGACATGTTCAGTATTCTACTCAGCAGTTATGAAATCACAAAATCAGAAAATGTGAAAGCCCAGCAGTACCCTCTGGCTCTCACAAATCCACTGCCTCTGAGTCATTCAAGTCTAAGACTATACGCACGCACGAGAAGAAAATGAAAACTAAAACAAAATGAAAATTTTCAATGATAGACTATAGTAGACTTTGACTTAAGTTGACTCATTAGGGTAACAAAATAATATTAAAATTTTAAATTTTAAAGTTAACTTTCTTTGTTTTTAAAAAAAAAAAATCATTTTTTTGATACATTTTTTATGGGGGACGTCAAAGACTCAGAGACGTCCAAAAGACTCGGAGACACTTGGAAGTCTCCTCTGAATGAAACGTTTAGGGGACAGCGGCGAAACAGGGGGACAGTGGGGGGACGTTTCCTAGGCATCCCTGCGTCTCGGAAACGTCCCCGTCTCGATTTCGTCTACTTTTTTTTGGGGGGGGACGTGTCCCCGTGGAACTATGGTCGATATGCTAATGAGAGGTCAAGGTTTATTGGCTACTTGGGCAATTTAATGTTTACACTGATGCCATGTTATGTCATACTTGATTATTAAGTGATATTAATGTCATATCAAATGAAAATAATCTTTTATTATTTGATATTGAGGCTACGTGCTTAGGGTTTGGAGCTTGCCAATGAATAAATAGAAGCCACACAACATTGAGGGGATTAATCTATTCTTATTTAACATTTTTGAGACCTAGAGAAGGTGACTACTGTTAGTGTTGTGTAGCTTCGGGAGATATTTTCCCTTAAATACATTCAACTCAAGGCAGGTCGGCCTTGGCTTTATAAATAAAATTTGTATTCTTGGAAGGTCGGCCCTAGAAAGGAGAGCACCTAGTTTGATATATAAAGGAGAAGGTGTCTCCTCATTTGATGATCATTCAATCCATTCCAATTCAAATATATTCAGCAGCAGGTTCACCCTTCAAGAGCAGCAGATTTGTTGATTTAAGATAGCTTCGGTCAGATATAAATGATGATTGCATTCATGCATCATCATCATTTATATTTAACCAAACTGTTCTTAACCTTGAAAAAAAAATCATCAAATAAGTTATACGGATTTCAGATGATGATCGAAAATTTGCAAATCGGAATTCATTTCATATGATTGCTATTTGTTAAATGCTCTCATATTAGTCTAAGAATAACACCGAACTGTTTCGGTTGTTAAGGGAGCCGTGTGCTCAAGGGACACGTCCTCTCATGAGACGCGTCTCTCCTCGAGGCGTGTCTACCTCATATATATGAGACCTCTTTCCTTTATTGCAGACATCGAAATCAATTAATGTTCTGCATTCAGCGCATTCAAATACAGAAGCACAAAAATCTGACTTAGTATTATTACATAGAATTTAAGTCTTAGAATTTCCATAGGCCTTTTAGGATCCAGTTCTAATAAGATTTGATAAACATTTACATGGTATCAGAGCCAAGTTGAGTGAATCCAAATCAAATCTAGATATCAGATTACTTAGGAAAATTCGTATTTTTGAAAAATCGAATTCAAATCACATTCTTCATAATGTCAAGTATGATCAGATTTGAAGATCGTATTGAGGGAGCAAACAACTTCACCTCATGGAAATTTAGAATCATGATGATTCTCAAAGAAAATAAGTTAGACTCATTTGTGAAAGAAAACAAGGGGGAACTAGTGGATGATCCTGAGAAAACTCAATGGATGGAGAATAATGAAAAGGCCATGAAAATCTTAGTAGATGCAGTTAGGGACCACATTGTACCTATTCTAGCAAAACATGAAACTGCATATCTAATGTTCAAATCCCTTGAGAGCACCTATGAGATAAACACCTGTAGGACTCTTGCATTAAAGAGGCAAATCAACAATGTCCAAATAAACAAAGGAGAAACCATTAATGCATACTTCATGAGGATCATTGATCTAAGGGATCAATTATCTACAATTGGATATCAAATTGATAGCAATGAGTTAACACTAATCGCACTAGGAGGTCTACCAAACTCATGGGAGCCATTTGTTCAAGGAATAAGTGCGAGATCTGAACTCCCCAAGTTTGATAGGCTAAGAACAGACTGCCTTCAAGAGGAAACAAGACTCTCAACAAAAGAAAACAAACAAAAAACCATAGATGAGGATATTCAAGTGCTCAACACATCATCTAATAAAAAGGGTAAGAAAAACTCTTACGGGAAAGGATCATTTAAGAGAAAGAGAAATTCCCATGGAAAAGGATTATTCAAGAAGAGGAAAGACATCTCTCAAGTACAATGTTTTAGATGTGATCAATATGGGCACTATGCAATGAAGTGCCCTGACTAGATCAAATCAACAAGCATCATTTGCTAAAGTAGGAAAGTCAAATTCAGACCATGATTCTGAGAAATTTGTATTCTATTCAGCCTTATCAAGTCAAGTATCTAACAATATCAACAACTGGGTGATTGATAGTGGCTCTTCAAGGCACATCACAGGGTTTAGAGAACACTTAGACACTATGACTGAAGAATCTGATGAAGAAGTAACAATTGGGGATGATTCTGCACATCAAGTAAAAGGGGTTGGAACTTGCTCCATCACATTGAAATCTGGTCTCTCCCTTCAACTCACTGGAGTTTTATTCGTACCTGGAATAAAGAGGAATCTAATATCCATCTCTGCTCTTGAAGACAATGGATATAGGGTTACATTTATGGATGGGAAAGTTCTGGCATGGCCTAAGAACTCAACTATAAAGAAAGCTCTAACCATAGGTGTAAGACAAGGTTATCTTTATAAACTATGCACTGAAGTCAAGCAAGCCCTTACTCTTGATACTTCTGATTCAAATGAAATTTGGCATAGAAGATTAGGACACCTTCATTTCCATGCCCTACCTTCCGTAGAAAAACTTGTAACAGGATTACCTAAGTTAAAACCAACTCATGAAGGAACTTGTAAAGGTTGTGCCCTAGGAAAGAATTCAAAGGGATCCTTTCACAACAGCTTGAGCAAAACCCAAAATGTTTTAGAATTGGTTCACTTTGATTTATGTGGACCCATGTTTGTACCCTCCAAGGCAGGCTTCCTATACTATGTCATATTTATAAATGACTTCTCTAGGAAGACCTGGATCTACTTTCTTAAGTGTAAAGAGTCAATAGAAATCCTTAAAAGGTTCAAGGAGTTCAAAGCTCTTACTGAAAACTTCTCTGGGAAGAAAATAAAAATCTTAAGGACAAACAATGGGAAAGAATATACCTCTGAAATCTTTAAGGAATTTTGCATGAATGCTGGGATTAAGAGGGAGTTTACAGTAGCCTACAACCCTCAACAAAATGGGGTTGCTGAAAGAAAAAATAGAACCATTGTAGAAGCTGCAAAAGCAATGTTGCTTGACCAAAACATTGAAACCTCATTCTGGGCAGAAGCCTCTAGAACTGCTGTCTACATCCAAAATAGATGTCCTCATTCTCATCTAGATAACAAAACTCCTGAAGAAGCATTTACTGGCATAAAACCTGATATTAGTCACTTTAGGATCTTTGGTTGCCCAGTCTATATTCATGTGCCCAAAGAGAAGAGATTCAAACTAGAACCTTCCGGAAAGAAAGGGGTATTTGTGGGATATAGTGAAACCTCCAAAGCTTACAGGATTTTCATACCCGGGCAGGAACAAATTGAATTGAGCAGAGATGTCATCTTTGAAGAAGACATTGCATTCAAAAGGGCAAGAAGTTCAAGTGAGATAGAAACTTATTCACCTAGAGTCTTAGACGAGGATCCTACCCCTGAGACTCAGAGGGAGTATCCTGAGGAAATACCAAATGAACTTCTTTCTACTTCAGATGAGAATACAAATGACAACGGCAAGAAGAGGCCACTTTGGGCTAGAAAGATGATCAAAGAAGCTGAGAATCATGCAACACCTAAAGGAACGTTTAGGGAGAGTAAAAGACCCAAACAGTTCTCAAGCTATGTTTCTCTAATGAATGACATCATAAATTCAGAACCCACCAGTGTTTCAAAAGCCTTCAGACATCAAGTATGGAAGGATGCAATGACAGAAGAGTATCAGTCCATTCTAAAAAATGATGTATGGGATATAGTGCCTAGACCAAAAGAGAAATCTGTCGTCTCTTCTAAATGGCTCTTCAAAATCAAACATGCTGCTGATGGCAGTATAGAAAAATATAAGGCACGTTTTGTGGCAAGAGGTTTCTCACAAAAGGAAGACATTGATTATGAAGAAACATTTGCACCTATTGCCCGTTACACATCTGTGAGAGCAATGATAGCCATTGCAGCAGCTAAAGGCTGGAAGATCCATCAAATGGATGTAAAAATTGCCTTCCTAAATGGAACCATTGAAGAGGAAGTCTATCTAGAACAGCCCGAAGGTTTTGTGATACATAAACCTGACTCACATGTATGCAAACTAAAAAAAAGCACTGTATGGACTTAAACAGGCTCCCAGGGCCTGGTATGAAAGAATTGACAGCTACCTCTTGGGACTAGGATTCTCCAAGAATGATACAGACCCAAATCTTTACTTTAAGGTTTTAGAATAAATTATATTCTTATGTTTATTAATGGTCAATGTTTTCTTTTTTAGCTTTAGTTGTTACTGTTTCTACAGTAACTATTGTTAGGTAGATATATTTAATATCTACAGTGCTTTTATGCACTTATATATAATGTAACTTTTTAATGTTAATGTCAAGAAGTAATTTACCATTTCATGGTATCAGAGCAGAAAAGAACCAAAACCCTAAAAATTTGTGGGCCTATCTACAGCCATAATTTGAATATTTTCTATCCTAGGGTTTCTGTGAGACTTTTGAAAGATTTTCGTGCTTCAGTTAAGGAGAAAAACCCTCTGCAAATTTCGTGGGTTTTTTCAGTACCTCTTGGCCACGATTTTTTTTGTGCTGAAGTCGTTTTTTTTTGGCTGGGCGCGCGTTTTTTTTGGCTGGCCGCTTGTTTTTCTTAGCTGGGTGCGATTTCATGTCTCTGGCTCGCGTTTTTCTGAAGATTTAAAGACATTTTTTTTGTTCTTTACTTAGGACGTGATCTTCAGAAATATTTCCGCGAATCTCATCTGCTTTCAGCCGCAATTTTCAACTCTTTTAGGGTGGCGTTTGCTCAGATCTGAGTTGCGTTTTTCAGACGTCTTTTGAGCACGACTTTTAGTGTTTTGTGTGATCTAACTTGGTCGCCTCCTCCTGCAACCTGGTCGCCTAGGGTTTGGCATCTTTTTTGCCAAATTTTTGTGCAGATTCAAGACATTTTCTGCAATTTTTTCTGCTCTCATGGCTGCCTAGGGCTTTTTTGAAGTCGGCTAGGGTTTTGACCAGTCTTCGAGGTCAGAAATTTTTTCGATTCCAGATTCCTTCTGGGTTTTCCGAGATCTCAACTGGCCATCGCCCATTTTTCTCTGGTATGGCTGCTTTTGTGCCTCAAAATTTGTTTGGCTTTGAAGTCAAAATTATTCTCGGATCATAGATTCCTTTGGGTTTTGGCGAGCTCAACCGGGTCGTCACTAAATTTTTTGGGTACCTCGTTTTCCGTGCCTCGAAATTTCGTGGTCAAAATTTTTGGGTATTCTTCCATCCTTCTGGGTTTTTATTTATCTTTCTGGGTTTTCAGTAAAACCTCAAAATCCGTGTTCGGGTTTCTGTATTTCTGTTTTCTTTGCATTATCTTGCCTTCACCAGTTTGACCGCGAGGTACGTGATGGCATCTCTCACGAACATAATGCTCGAAAGCAGCCAGAAAGTTCAACGGGAAGAATTACAACACCTGGAAGCAGCGTATGCTGACGATCTTTGAATATCGTTGTCTCGATCAGGTCGTCTTGGGGCACTCACCTCGACCCACTGTAGCCGGAAAAGATCAGGATAAATGGGATGAACGCAACCGGGAAGCCGTCATGCTCATCAAGCTTTCCGTCACTGACGATCAACTGCCACAAGTGCCGTCAGGAAAAACAGCTGCTGAGGTATGGACAACTTTGAAGGATCTTCATGAAACGTCAGATAAGAGTCGTGCGTTTTTTCTTAAGAACATGCTTTTTTCAATAATGATGGACGAGAAGCACACTACTCTTCAAGAGCATCTGACAAAGATCAAGGAGATTCGGGACCAGCTGGAAGCCATTGGACGAAAGATGGAGGAAGAGGACATGGTCGTCATTACTCTTAAGAGTTTGCCAAAATCGTACGAGCATTTCATTGAGACGCTCAATATTACTTCAACGAACGTCGACTTGAAGTTTCCAGACTTGTGTAACAAGCTTCTACAACAGGATCGTTGGAGACAGCAGTTTGGAAGCAGTGCCAGTTCGTCCTCCACAGCACGTTCTCAGCCAAATCTTCAGCTAAGAACAAAGGGAAGGCTCAATCTTCTCAGCCGAAAGGCTCTAGTTCTTCACAGGACAGCAAGAAGAAGAAGAACGTTCAGTGCAATTATTGCCACAAATTCGGTCACCTTAAGGCTGATTGTCGCACTCGGATGGCTTCTGAACAAAAGAAGCAGGGAGGATCTCAACAAAAGGCACATGTCGCCGAGCACACTGAGCAGAAAGAGTCTGCATTCTATGCATTTATGGCCAAGAGAACTGCAGATCCAGTACATTCTTCTGCCTGGTATATCGATTCAGGAGCATCGCGACATTTTACGCATCGTCGGGATTGGTTCACAAAGTTCGAACCCTTCTTAGATTCTGTCATTTTCAGAGGAGGAGAAGAGCACACAGTTGTTGGTAAGGGCACTGTCCAGATTCACTCAGGAGGAAGAAATCTACTCTTTCTCGATGTCTACTATGTTCCAGGCATGGAACATAATCTCCTCTCCGTCAGTCAGATCATGCGGCATTCTCCCCAGTTAGATGTTGTTTTCAGTTCATCCACCTGCAGCATCGTTGACCGGGAGACTTGTACAACAATTGCGATGGGCCTTGAGGATCATGGTCTGTATCGACTTGCTGTTTCCGATGATTCTCAGGAGCACGCTCTCGCAGCCCGAAGTACAACCATCAGCAAACTTTGGCATCAGTGTTATGGGCACTTGAATGTCCACTACCTCTCTCAGTTATCTCGGGAGGGTCTTGTTGCTAGTCTACCTGAGATCCAAACTAAAAATCATGGAGTTTGCGGCGCCTGTCAAGCTGGCAAGCAGCATCGGACACCGTTCTCAGATGGTGATTCTTGGCGAGCCTCCAAGGTACTTCAGCTGGTTCACGCTGATGTATGTGGACCGATGAACACTCCTTCTGTTACTGGGTCCAGGTACTTTTTATTGTTTGTTGATGATTTCAGTCGCAAAATGTGGGTGTATTTTCTGAAACAAAAGTCAGATGTGTTCAGCACCTTTCAACAATTTAAAGCCTTAGTTGACAAAGAATCGGGTTCTCAAATTGTTACTCTAAGGTCAGATAATGGGGGGGAGTTTTGTTCAGCTGACTTCTCTTCTTTTTGTGCTACACACGGCATTAAGCGCCAACTTACCACACCCTACACCCCTCAGCAGAATGGTGTTGTTGAACGTAGGAATCGCACCATTACTGAAATGGCTCCGTTCTATGCTCGAGTACAGAAATGTACCTAAGAAATACTGGGCTGAAGCAGTCTACACTGCCGTCTACCTCCTGAATCGGTCACCTACACAGGCCGTTAAGAAGATGACTCTAGAAGAAGCCTGGTCAGGATGCAAGCCTAAGGTGGGCCATTTGAAAGTCTTCGGTTCTACCGCTCATGTATGGATTCCAGATGCCAAACGTGCCAAGTTGGACTCCAAGAGCCAGACACTTATGTTTACTGGCTACAGCGACAATCACAAAGCCTACAGGTTGGTTGATGTGGAGACAGGTCGTCTCATATTCAGCCGTGATGTTGTGATTGATGAGACTACTGGTCCCTTTGTTCCTACAACAAGTCTTGCGGATCAACCTACGAAGGTTCCTGATGAGGGTGTTCGTCTTCCTCTTGGTTCCCATGATGGGAGGGCTTCAGAGCATTCTGACTCTGAAGATGAGGAGTCTACTGATCATGATATAGCACCACCTGATTTTCCTCAGGACTCACATCCAGATGACCTTGTTCCAGCATATCCCAATGCTGTTACTCCTATTCCAGATGTTGGTACTTCTACTCGTCGGCCTAAGTGGTGGGACAAGACAATTGGCGATCTTCATGATGATGAACTCATTGAGGGCCAATCAACTCGTAGCAAGAGCAAGCAGCTACACACGGTCAACTTCGCTCTTATGGCCAACATCCACAGCATCTATGAGCCTCAAACGTATTCAGAGGCTAAAGGAATTCCAAAGTGGGAACAGGCTATGCAAACAGAATATCATAGTCTTCTGAAGAATCACACCTAGGTTCTTTCTGATCTTCCTCCTGGGAAGAAACCTATCAGTTGCAAATGGGTTTACAAGGTCAAGTATCATGCAGATGGTACTTTGGATAAGTACAAGGCCAGATTGGTTGCTCGGGGATTCACACAGCCAGAGGGCATCGACACGCAGGAGACATTCGCTTCCCATCGCCAAGATGAGCACAATTCGCCTTCTTCGCCATTGCAGCCCAATTTGATGGATAGCTTCATCGTGATGGACGCCAAGAGTGCCTTCTCAATGGTGACTTGCAGGTGAAGAAGTCACATGACGCAGCCTCCGTTTCAAGGTTGCCGGCAAAGAACATCAAGTGTGTAGGCTTGTGAAAGCGCTCTATGGACTGAAACAGGCTCCCCGTGCATGGTATTTCAAGATTGATCAGTACTTGGTTGATCATGGTTTTCAAGCAGCCCTTCTGACAGTAATTTGTATGTCAAACACTCTGGTGATGATATTCTCTTTCTTGTTGTCTATGTTGACGATTTGATCATTACTGGCAGTTCAACACATTTGATTGCAGCAATCAAACAGGATTTGTGTCAGACTTTTGACATGACAGATTTGGGGCTTCTCCATTATTGTTTGGGTATTGAAGTTTGGCAGACCGATGGTAGCATCTTCATCTCTCAGTCAAAATATGCCAGAAGTTTGCTTGACAAATTCCGGATGCAAGATTGCAAACCTGCTTCCACACCCATGGAGAAGGGGCTGAAGTTGTCAGCCAACTCTGATTCACCTCCGGTCGATGAAACGACCTTCAGGCAACTAGTGGGCAGTCTCATCTATCTCACTGCCACTAGACCTGACATCAGTTTTGCAGTGAGCTACATCTCTCACTTCATGACAACTCCTAAAGCTGATCATTGGATTGCAGCGAAGCAGGTGCTGAGATATGTTAAGGGCACTTCCGACTATGGCATTCTGTATGGCAGATGCAAAGATCCAAAGCTGATTGGTTACACAGACTCAGATTGGGCAGGTTCCGTGGATGATCGAAAATCTACTTCTGGGTATGTATTCAGTTTGGGTACAGGTGCTGTAACATGGACCAGCAAGAAGCAACAGGCAGTAGCTCTTTCCTCGACAGAAGCGAATATCGAGGAACGTTAAAGCAACATGTGAGGCAGTTTGGCTTCGTAGGATGCTTTCTGACATGCACGTCACAAGCAGGGACCTTCTCCCTTGTACACTGATAATCAAGGGGTGCTCAAACTGGCCAAAAATCCAGTCTTCCATGAACGTACCAAGCATGTTGAGCTTCATTGTCACTACATTCGCCAGCTGGTAGAAGACGGATCAGTTCAGCTGCAGTATGTTCCAACAGCGGATCAGACTGCAGACATTCTCACCAAGTCTCTGAGCCCAGATAAATTTGTAAAATTCAGGGGGCAACTTGGTGTTGTTGATGGATTGACCATTAAGGGAGGGTGTTAGAATAAATTATATTCTTATGTTTATTAATGGTCAATGTTTTCTTTTTTAGCTTTAGTTGTTACTGTTTCTACAGTAACTATTGTTAGGTAGATATATTTAATATCTACAGTGCTTTTATGCACTTATATATAATGTAACTTTTTAATGTTAATGTCAAGAAGTAATTTACCATTTCATAAGGTAATTAAAGGTGATATGTTAATAATTATTTTATATGTTGATGACCTACTGATAACAGGAGAAGATCACCTCATTGCTCAAGGAAAGAAGGATCTAACTTCAGAATTTGACATGAAAGACTTGGGCATTTTACACTACTTTCTAGGTTTGGAAGTCTGGCAAAAACCAAATGGCATCATACTAAACCAAGGAAAGTATACTATTGATATTCTAAAGAGATTTGGAATGTTGGATTGTAGACCTATGTCTACACCTATGGAAACCAACCTTCACAAACTGAAAGAAGCAGCAGCAAAATCTAAGTGTGCAGATTCAACTCTATATAGACAAATGATTGGATCTTTGATGTACCTGGTTAACACCAGACCTGATATTTGCTATGCAGTGAATGCTCTAAGCCAGTTCATGTGTGAGCCAAAGGAAATTCACCTTATGGCTGTGAAACATATATTAAGATATCTTCAAGGCACTATTGGATATGGTCTTCTTTACAAAAATAATCAACTAGATCTACATGGATACTCTGATTCAGATTGGGCTGGAAGTGTAACCGATTGGAAAAGCACATCAGGATGTTGCTTCAGTTTGGGATCGGCTATGATCTCTTGGATCTGCAGAAAACAATCTTCAGTAGCTCAAAGCTCGACAGAAGTTGAATACATTGCAGCCTCTATGGGAGCAAGAGAAGCAATATGGCTCCGGAAGTTGCTTGTGGGACTCTTTAGTGAGCCCTTGAATCCTACCATCATTCATTGTGATAATCAGAGTTGCATCAAACTCTCTGTAAATCCAGTATTCCATGATAGATCTAAGCACATTGAGATCCCCTACCATTATGTAAGAGACATGGTAGAAAGGAATGCGATTCAGTTGGAGTATATTAGTACAAATGATCAAACAACAGACATTCTCACCAAACCTCTCTCTCGAATCAAGGTTGAACACTTCTGGAAGAAGCTTGGTATGATTAAAATGTAATTTGATATTATGCTTGAAATTCAAAATTGTTTAGAAGTTGTACTAATATATTTAAAGATGTTTAATGTGTAAACTCTTTTGTCATGTGTGTAACTCCATGACCTTATGGGCTCGCTCCCCCTGTGTACATTATTGAAAGGTGACGATCTTTCTAATAATGAACACTTGTATGTGACATTGTAAAGTGACGACTCTACAATGTTGAGTTGAACTATCATGATAGATATCATGTGCCTTGATATCTGTCGACATGTCATGATAGTATCTCTTGGACACTTTGATGGATATCATGGGACTTGATGTCATTTGAAGACCATTGTGATCCTTAAGAGATAATCATGGTGGATAACTATATATATCTGTGAATATGCCATGATTTATTATGGTAGACATCATGTGACTTGATGTCAGTGCACATACCATAATGAAGATGTGATTATGAAGAATGTCATATGACTTGACAATCTTGTGAAAACATATCATATCTTCGATATCACGTGTGAAGGTGATATCTCCACTTATTTGATTTGGAATATCTTCCCTAGCTAAGACGGAGTGTTGATTTAAGATAGCTTCGGTCAGATATAAATGATGATTGCATTCATGCATCATCATCATTTATATTTAACCAAACTGTTCTTAACCTTGAAAAAAAAACCATCAAATAAGTTATACGGATTTCAGATGATGATCGAAATTTTGCAAATCGGAATTCATTTCATATGATTGCTGTTTGTTAAATGCTCTCATATTAGTCTAAGAATAACACCGAACTGTTTCGGTTGTTAAGGGAGCCGCGCGCTCAAGGGACACGTCCTCTCATGAGACGCATCTCTCCTTGAGGCGTGTCTCCCTCATATATATGAGACCTCTTTCCTTTATTGCAGACATCGAAATCAATTAGTGTTCTGCATTCAGCGCATTCAAATACAGAAGCACAAAAATCTGACTTAGTATTATTACACAGAATTTAAGTCTTAGAATTTCCATAGGTCTTTTAGGATCCAGTTCTGATAAGATTTGATGAACATTTACAAGATTCAACTTCAGCAGAAGAGTTAAACACTTTGTGTATTCATGAAATTGCACCATATATAAGTGCAGATCCATTGTATTGTATTTGGCCCTTCTAGGGTCTGTTATTATTCTGATTTATAAGAGAATCTTTTGCTGGGTTTTTCTCCCTCAAGTAGGAGGGTTTTCCCAGGGTAAAATATTGTGTTCATTGTCTTTGAGTTGTGTTTTTCTGCTTATTGCATTTCTGATCCTAAAACTAACAGCTACATCAGGCAGCATTCATCTACCAATTCAGGGACAAAAATCCTTGGATCTGGAGATCAGAGGGCGAGACCCCTTTGGTTTCTTGTGAGCAATCTCATCCAGGATTGTATTGAGCTGAAAGCATTCTCGTCGTTTGGTAGACTGATTTTTGGGGTATCTGGAGCAGCAGTCTACAGTAGCATCAGTTCAGATTTGGGAAATATCTTCTACTAGGCGCTTGAGTTCTAATTAGTTCCATATTATTATATTGATGTAATCCAACAAGTTGTTTATTATTATTACTCCACTGATGTACTCCAGCAGATTTTATCAATAAATTACAGCTCTATGGTTATTGTTAGGGTTTAGCTTGTTTGTGTACTGCATTGTTCTTTTCTTTCCGGAATCATTCTGGTCTTAAAATAAAATAATTAGGAAAAGAAAAATTAGATGGAGGGCATCGCAAAAATTGGGTTATTGTTTCCTTTGAAAGGAATCCTGATGCTGAACTTTGATGACATGGGCAATCATAATTTGTAGTCGGATTTGAACCAATTATTGATATTCAAAATTATGTACTGAATTCTGAATTTCAATATACTCGGGTGTATTCTAGTATAGGCATTTTCTTATACATCACTTATATCAATCATTAGAAAGAAGAGAATAACAATGTAGTGAACTTCACAAATATGTAATTGAACAAAAGCTTCAGGAACCTCTTTGCAAAAATCCAGAAAAATGAGCACCTAGTCACAAGCATGTACAAGAAACAATAGTGAAACTTATCCAGATACACATGGATGCCATGATAAAACTTTTTTTACATGCCCAACATCCCTCTACTAATTCGAAATAATGTACATTATTCTGGGATTCATACCGAACTGTTATAAGTTTTGCACATGAAGATCAAATATTTAATAAACAACCATGACTGTTGCCATCAGGAAAAAAGTTTCCTTCCATAATAAAGTACTGTAATAGGAAGGTTAGAAACATTCTTTGTTAAATGATCTCTTCCTATTCCCTTTCCTTTTGAACTTACTTGTATTATGATTTCAACTGCTAATTTGCAGTTGTCTTTTTGTGTGAATTTATATTTGCAAAAAAAATGACCGGCATGTGAAACATCAGGCCATTATAAGAGTTAATCCTCTAAGCAATCTATTAAGTAACCTCCACATTTGCTGGCTGGTTTCATGCCAAATAAAAAAGATTCAAGCTCCACCACATTGTCAATAAACTGCCTAATGTAAATTGCAAATAACAAAAAAGGGTTCCTTGAAATGTGCCATCATGGTTTAAATTTTAATGTGGCTGTAGAGTCAATTTTGATGCACTAAAGAATAACAATGACTCAAGTCTGCAGGACCCCTAGAGACAAATGAAATCAATAATTCCCTTCATTGCAATGCTTTGCAACTAGGGAAGAAAAAGCTCAAATAATGGCTGCTGAAAATGCATTAATCATATCAGAATATCAAAGGATAATGTATTTTATTGAACCAGTGACCATTCAAGGGCACGCAATCTCTTTTGTTCCAAAGGTTCAGCAAATAAAATCAAGAGCCTCTAGCTAAATAATATCTAAAATCTATGAACAAAGGGCCATGCGAGAAATAATGCACACTAATTCCAAAAAATAACAAGGTGTAGTGCCATGAAGAATGACTGTAAAGATTTCTTATCAGAGCTAGGGCATAGAAAGCAAAGTCATTCACAGTTTGATAGCTTACAGCCTTACACACATGGTGGTGCTGCTCAGCTTTAAAATAGCTCAGTCATCTATCATAAGACAATAATTATTAAGCAACTGGGAGATAACGCAGTAAGAACATGTACAATAGGGGTATAGAATGAGAGTTTTAGGAAGATCTATACATCTAATCCTTATTAATGTTGTACAATCAATGTGAAGTACAAATGTGTTATAACTTATAAGCAATCACGGTCAATGAATTTACTAGTACAGATACAGGTATGGGCTTTAGAGGTCTTCGAACATGTCTTCTGCATCCAAGTGAACAACCTATGAGTCCATGTCAGAGGGTACACCTTGCACTAGTGCCACTCAATAAAAGTAAAGGTTAAATTTTATGTCTGTCCAAGCAAGACCTCAATTTGATGTATAAGACCTTCTTTGTGGAAGGGCGCAAGTAGTTTATTTCTTTCAGTTTAAATTATATACAGTTCAAATTTTGTACCCAAGGTTTTTGCGATCAAGCTAGGTCGTAAACTATATATTGCCAGTTCCACTACTCCCAAAGTAAACCACATTAAGAATCTTTATTTCTTAATTTGTGCTTGTGAAATTTGGAAGATATTTGCAGTCATAAACTAATACCTAAAATCTCAAATGAAAAGTTATAAAACCAATAGTCCTATGTGTAAACCACCTGCGAACATGATAGCGATTTGGAATTGATTTAAATGATGCATCCAATGCTGCAGCACTGAGTGCAATGTAACCCAATATATGAAGCCAGGTAAGTGTCAGTTCACTTTGACAGAAGATTGGGAAGCATAAATGCACTCCTATCTGACTATTGAATAGATTGCTATCATTCACCCCCAAATGCCCTTATATTGTTATGTTGATAAATAACCCTTGCTTTTGTACACCCAGAACCCATGGTTATTACTAGACATGCATTTGGTTTAGAGGGTAGGCACAGCAGTGAGTGCGTTCATTGCTGCTGCCATGGCAAATGCAGATGAAGGAATGGAATACTGCAGCTTTGAATGTTGAGGTGAGCTGTTGGGAAGGGGGTGCCCAATAGATTCCATCCACAATGGGGCTACTCTCAATTTTATGTTGGATTGAAGTGCATGGTTGCATGTAAGAAGACCCAAATTTTTAAAACATTGGTCATTGGTTCGCTTTAGCTAATAGTTGTTTTATCACTTTTATGTAATATATAATTTCATACAATTTTAAAATTTTCATTTTGGTTGTTGGTAGGTAGCATGCTTTGACACTTTATTCCAAAGAAAGAATTTCATCCTTTGCTTTTAGAGGCATATAACGTTGGTATCTTCACTCGAATTGGATTGGACCTTCCACTTCAGACTTGGAAATAAGTCATAGGGTTCTTTCTTGTACTTGCCTACGGTAAATAAACTATAGCAATTGCGTTTAGGTATTAGTCTATCTAAAACCCCGTGCAAGGCAAAATAAACAGAACCTTCTATGATGTTTGCAATATTTTTTAAAATAACAGTTTTATTTATTGTACTTTTATGTTTTTCCATTGGCTCCTACCAATTTCCCTAGGTAGATCTCTGCATTTTCAGAATAGAATAAAATAGAAAAATACAACACGATTGCTATGATACTAATATCAGTTCACTCCCCCATGTATAAATAGCTTACACATAGCATCTTGGAGGTCCCTTGGCACTTACACACAGCATTTTGTAGCGCACTTGGTGTGTTGACTTTGTGTGGAGAATGTGCTGTGTTTTTATCTGCCACTGTATTGCCTATTTATATCACAATAATCTTGAAACAAAACAGATTCACAACCATTTTGGTGTGTTTCCAAGTCTAACAAATCTGCTGCCACACAAGAATTACACTATGCAATGCCATTGTTGAGTAGTTGTTGACCAAATGCCCATGTATTAAGATTTTGATCGCTTCTGGTTGTGTTGCACTTATTGTTAGGAATATTACATCATTAGGTTTGTTAGTGTGTTTGTTATGGTTTGTTAGTAAGAACATTAGAATATCATGTGTGTGTAACATAATATTGTAATTGGTTGTACGAGCATTTGTAGAGATTATGAGTTGTTAGAACAACTCGTCTATGTAAAGGAGTGGTTGAGATATAACAGATCTCCTATAATATAGGAGATGTAAGTCCTATAAATCAGTATTATGTTATGAAACCTGGGGATGCATCCCCAGCCTTTTTAGGCACATCCTCATTTTTGGGGTGCTCTGGGGATGAAGGGACGTCCCCAAAAAAGAGAAAAAGGCAGGAAACATCCCCAAAACGCAAGTACACGGCAAGAAACTGGAGGGAATGGTCAGCTGTCCCTTTCAAAAAGTCACATATTTTATAAAAAAAAACATTTTAATATTTTTCCATTGTGGGCCCCCACACTCCACCTTGCCCTACATGAGGAAAACAGCCTCATTTCATTGCAAATGCAATTTTTGTTTGTGCAAAAATATTGCAGCAGGGTTTGAAGGAAAAACAAATTGTTTTAGCAAAGATTGAAGAAGCAGCTGGAAAAGAGGTTAAATCTAGGGTATCATTGGTAGTGAGACAACAATTTCTTCAAAGAGGTAAGTCATTCTACCCTTTAGCATTTTTTTCTTTTGCAATTTGTTTTCAAAGCTTAAAGTAAGAAATGTCTTCTTCTTTTTTTTCATTCTTCAGTTTAAAGTTGCATTAAATCTCAAAAAAACAACATGAGCAATAGGAATAGTGAAATGATAGTAGTGACAATGAAGTGGAAGAAACTCAAATAAATGTATGAGTTTCAGCCTCATCTGAGTGTGGAAGTGTTGGGGGTGGAGGTGAACAACCACCAAATCCATTTGGGTGCCCTTTCGGTGTCTTGAAAACCTATGCAAGTGACCCTTTTAGCCCAAAAAAACCTCTTCTCCAACTTGTGACAGCCCTAGACACCAAAAAGAAAATTTCAAAGGGGAATAGGGTGTGGTTGTGTCCAAGGTTACACAGGGACGCGTCCCCTGCCCCAAAACCCCCTGTCCTCGTCCCCTGTCGTCCCAGGGATGGAGGGACGCAAAGAGGACGTCCCCTTGCCCTCCCCGAAAATGCAAAATCCATCGGAAACACCAGGAAACATTTCCTTCACTTTGGGGACGTTTCCCCATCCCCGATATGGATTGGGGACGGTTCCCTGTACTAAGGATGGCTAGCCGTCCCCCCTAGGCTGCAAGTCAAAACATATTAAAAAATAATAATAAAATGATTTTTTAAGGGTTTGGTTCCTTCGTGCAGGGCCCACCAACTGTTTAATGTTTTAATTGTTTGGGCTAAAGTCTGAAAAAGAATAAATATTAAATCTTTTGATTTTATCGGGCTCTTTTCATTTCTCACGGCAAGGCTACCATTGGATGATCCACTCTTGCCAGAGGATGATAGTGACTCAAATAGTTCTGAGTCTTTGGATATTCATGGCCCAAATGAGGCTTAACTTCAGACTGTTGTATCTAATATTTTGATTTTCATGTTTGAACTTTGAGACTTCTGGATACATGTTTGTGACATTTGGATATTGATAGACCATGGTTTTATTGATGTTTGATACTGCTGTGATAAATTTTATAATGCTTTAATGATATTTTTTATGTTGTTATAGTACTACTCTCGCGATTTACTTACATATTGATATTGTTGTTATCAATTATTAATTTATTGACATATCTATCTCTCTTTCCCTCTCTCTCTCTCTAATATATTAATAAATTTTGAAAAAATCATATATATATATATATATATATTGATTGTATGTCGCCTTCCCCTAAAAATTGCCCCTTAGGAAACGTCCCGGAAACGCGTTCCCTGCCGTCCCCCCATCCCCGTCCCCGACAGGCCGTGGAACATAGGTTGTGTCACATTTGCAAAAAAAAATTTCGAGGGGGCTACACAAGGGTATCGTCTCATTGGGTGTTACAGGTCGTGCGGAATGAGAAGGTAGAGGCTTGTAGATTGCACATGGAGGCAGAAATGAGGTCTAAACGTGTGACAATGCGAATACATTCTTTAGGACAATCATCTATGCCTATGCCATTCATGTTTGGTAGTGGTAGTAGTGATATTGCCACAAAAGGAAAGATGGAGATTAGTGGTAGTGAGAAGCCAAGGACAGTTATAAGTATGTTTAATGTGCAAGCATGGGATGCAACAGAGTCTTCCATTGCCAAAAAAATTTATGCCCATTCCATCCCATTTCATGTGGCCCATTCCTCTTACTTTAAACAAATGATCAAAGTTGTAGCCTATATTGGTCCCTCATTTGTCCCTTCTAGACAAAAAATATTCAAGGTTAATCTGCTAATGGAGGATATGAGGCAAACTTGGATTATGATAGTTGTTTTATTGCGATGGATGGGTAGATCGATATTAGACATCGACCACTCATCAATATCATAGTCACATGCTCAATCGATTCTTATTTTCTTGAGCTGTGAATTGTTAAGGGAAGCATAAAGATGTAGACTTCCAATTTAGCATTTTGAGAGTGGCCATGGAGGAGGTTGGGGCCTCAAATGTTGTACGGCTGGTCAATGATTCAGCACGTGTGTGCAAATTGGTTGGGATGATGGTAGAAGGTGCTTATAAGCACATCTTTTGGACCCCATGTTGTGTTCATGCATTGAACAATGCATTGAAAGACATAGGAAAAATAGATTGGGTGATGCAAGTGGTGGTAGAAGCTAGAGATATTCAAATGTTCATTTGCAACCACCACACCTCACTTGCTCTCATCAAGACATTTTCAAAGAAGGAATTCCTCAAACTTGTTGAGATAAGCTATGTCAATTACTTCATTTTGTTAGAGAGGATGCTTAAGGTGCATGAGCCTCTAAACTTGATGATGGTGAATTCAAAGTGGAGTAGATGACCTAATTCAAGCTCTACTAAAGGAAAAGCCACCAAACAAAGGGTCCGTGATGATGACTGGTGGTCCATTGTGAGGTAAGACATTGCTGATTTTATTAAATATTAAATATTAAATTGTTAATTTTCATATTAAATTTCTGATTTTAATATTTTAATTTTATTGTTCAATGTTTCAAATTTCGAAGCTTCTAACTTGTCAATTAATTCTTTTGAACTTATTGTTTACATTTTGCAGACATGTTTGCTCTTTCATCTCACCTATTGTAGATGTCATTAGATATGTTGATATGGACCCTCCTAGTCTTGGAGAAATATATGAGACATTTGACAACATGTTTGGAAAAATAAAGCAAACCATTTTGGCTAAGGATCCTACTTTGGAGTTAAATGAGCAGCATATTAAGCCCATTGTGATACAGAGGTGGAACACAATGAACACCCCACTTCATATGGCAACCTTAACTATAAATCCTAAATGGCATGCGCCAAAGGCCAGAACGATGCCTCCTTGTGATGACGAAGAGGTTAAAGAAGGTCTAATAAAGGCCCCTCAAAAGATATATTCAATTGAAGAGTCTACAATAC
>VDFB02265843.1:0-29557 GCA_007258455.2 Sequoia sempervirens
AATCTCTTACACACCTACAATATCATAGATGCTTTTACACATCTTACATGACATAATGCTCTTACATATTCTCACACACATCATACAAAGGTATACACATGACATAATGACCAAGTCATAAGTAAGACACATTGTTTTGCAAATGAGAAACAATAAATAAATACGATTAAAGTAATTAATTCAAACATTAAATAATTTTCAAGGTGCATGACACACCTAATCCCAACAAACCTGGCTTTCCTCTCTAGATACATTGTAACATAATACATTCCAAACCAAAATCACCCACAATCCAACTAATCCACTATGACCACCATCCTTTAGAAACAACATTACACCTCAAATGGAGCCTTTTACCTGCTTCATCCCTAGACTAGACATTAAGTGAATTTTTTTTTAATGTGGAATTGTGACTTCTAATTAATGCTTATCATTATAAAGGCCATACTCAAACCTTTCAAATAAAGATCCCCTTGTAATATCAAGGAGGTTTATAATGTAAATATTGTTAGACACACAAGACAACTGAGAGGGAGGGTGAATTAGTTGTATATATTAAAACCTTAAAACCCTAATTAACCTTCAAACTCTTATTATGCATCAACATGAATGCAAACAAATGAAACATCAACACAACAACCATACACAATAGAACACCGGATTTTACATGGAAAACCCTAATCAAGGAAAAACCATGGTGAGGATTAACTCACATATATATGAATATCAACAACGATCACAAAAGGCTCATTGTCAGAAGGGCTCACTGCCCAAAGGATTCACTATCCAAAAGAAAGAACGGGTCACTATCAAGGGCTCATTGTTGAGGAAGATCACTTCTTCTGGAATACAAGAGAATAGAAATAAACTGTTACAAGGAGGTTCACTACCTAAGAGAAAAAAGAGAATCCACCACTACCATCCACAACCTTGAGCTCACTGCCTCCAACAACTTCAAACACACTGAAATGTAGACACCTTCTACTCACTACTTCTGATAATCTTAGGTGTTCATGCTCACATCAAATCACAACACTTGATCACATACACATCATTTCACATCACACACCATACCACACACTTGTCCAATAAATGACCTTGCATATATATCCTTTGCAACCTCAAACAATCTTCTCCAAGTCGGCCTCAATGAAAATTATGCACCTCAAATGTGCAACCACCAAATAGGTTGGCACCAAACACTTCCATGGTAAAGAAAAACCACACCAAGGGTTAACCAAGACCCAAATCTTCACCAACACACTACACCATCTTCCACAAACAACTAAGTACATCCACAAACAACACTAACACACTAGGTCGGCCAAACTGACATTAACGCTAACAAGAAACCACATTCACACTTCACCAAGTTCGAAAACAACCTATGGACCACTTAGCAACATTACACAACATCTTGGAATATTCCAACACCAATATAATACAAAATCACTAGTGCAAACATATGTAACTAAGAACATTATCATCTTGTACAACCTGTCAAACTGTCACTAAGATACAACTCATGAGCCAAGCTTGTGGAATAGATGAATACCAAACCATCCAAGGGAAGATAGATAAAGGAAATACTAGCACGTTCCCAAAGCCAAAAGACAAAAAACTTCAACATGGAGAAATGTGAAGTAATTTCATTTCTCCCAGACAACCTTCTGCACAAGCCAAACACTATCAAACACATCTACTACCACACCATCCATAACTTGAAAATCTGGATATAACACCTCTAAACACTTCTAAACATCACATCCAAACCACACAAGCACATCTTCAAGCATGGAGAAATGCGGAGCACAATACATAACACATCCCTGTCACCTTGTACATTCTTTATGCAAATTTTCTCAAAAGCACTTGGAAACCAAGTGACTATGCTGCATCTACAACACCTGCTCAACACCACAAACACCTTCTCATCATAACCACACTAGAGGTTGACATAGGTTGACATCAATGACAACACTACTGACAACATAGTGCAACAAATATTGCTCTAGATCAAGCCATGAAGATTGCAAATGACTAAACATAACCATTATTGACTCTTGATCAACTCCCATATTTGCAAGATAAATTGTTGCAAAGTTGAGATGTCATCTACAATGTAGAAAACTTATAAGCTCAAATTTATTCTTTTAATCTAATATTTCTTGCTCTAATTTAGACTGCAACCTATTAATGACATTGATAACCACTTGAAAACCAACTTCTACAATTAAATGTTTTTAATTCTATGAAATAGCAATACCCAACCCAACTAGCAATACTTCTCACTTAGCTTTGTTATTTATTGAACTCCCATAGACCAAAATTGCCTTTAAAGTCCCTTATTAAAAACCTCTTACACTTGGATTACCTATAGGAGCTCCATCAAAATTAGTTTAAGATAATGATCAACAAGTGACACCTAACTCTACTTTCTTTCAACTCCTTTTTTTGTCCTCTACTATCTATACTTTCATCATTTTTCTCTTATTCTTTAAACATAAATCTATGATAAAATATTATTCATCATTATTTAATTAATTTACCCTAAATATTTTAGATAAGGTTTTTATTCCTCTACAACTCTAAAAAGTTGTTAAAAATATTTTCAATAACCATCTCTATCTTCATCCTCCTCTATCATGTGGAATTTCTTGGTTGAACTTGACAATGGTCCTCTTGCTACTCACAAAAACCTTAAGGGAAACATCTATTTAAAAAAGGCATTCAAGCTTTTGATGAATTATGGGATCTGGCTAGTTTTAATTGGAAACTGTGGCAACAACTTAAGTCTCAATTTAGACTCTCCCCTACAGACAAATCTCCAATTCTACAAATTCATCAACTTGTTTCGCCAAAGCTTACCTATCTGTTGTCCACCCCTTGCCATGGTACTTCCTTACTAACTAGAAATAACCCTACAATAAAAAAATTTGTGCCTTCCCTTTTAAAACAATCTATACACAACTCTTGCATACTTTAACCCTATCTACTTGCTTTAACCTTAAATAAAATTGCAAGCTTAACCATGCTAAGTGGAATAAGCTAAGTGCTCTTATTTGGAAATCCAAAGTTGATGCGCAAGCCCAATTGACTGCTTGAAAATTTCTACATGTTAAGATTCCCACTAGCCAACGTCTTTCCTTCATCTCCCCCTCTTTGTTGTGTCCTTTCTGTGCTAAAAAAGAGATTGTTAAACATGCATTTTGGTTTTGCTCCCATGCCCAATGCCTATGGAAACACCTCTTTTCCAACCTTTCTACTTTTTTTCCACATATTTGGTATTGGAAAGTGGCCCTTCCTGGTTTGTCGTTGCACCACAATGTCGTTTTGCAGACCTTCAAGCACATTATCCTAAAGCATATTTGGAAATTTCGTTGCTTAGCTGCTTTCTTCTCACATTCTATACCATTCAAATGGAAAGCCTAATCCTTTGTGCAAGTCTCTCCCCCCATCTCATCCTTTTGTAGTCTTCCATCTAGAACAACTTGGACCTCAAGATCTCCTTGAGTGAGCTTCAAGTGCAATTCAATGCTTATGAGGAAAAAACTATTGGTTTTGGTTGCAAGACTATTGGGAATGTTGATAGGATAGGAGGTTAACATCCTTATGGTGATTGTTATGCTTCAAAGGATTGATCCTTCTCCTAGCATCCCTGTCTACAATCGATAAAATTTTAACATTTTTGATGATCTTCTAGAGTTTTGTGTGGTGGTGGATGCCTTGGATTTTGACTACATGGCTTGTCCGAGACTTCAAACTGTGTAGATATCTTATTTCCCTTTCCTTTTTGGATTGAAGGTAATGTTCGCCTGATGGACTTTCTTCAAGTTAGTTGGTTGCCTCCACACCTTTTCTTCAGTGAGTTATGTAATCCTTTAGCTCTAGTGGATGTTTTTCCTTTTAGTAGCTAAGGATCTTTGTTATCAGTTTTACAATTGCTAATTTTTCTCCAAGCTTCGTTGGCTTCAACGTTATATCACTCCTTTTGCTATCCCTTAACAACTTTGTTCATATTATTTTGGTAGTTTTGTAATTGTCTTTTTGTTTTTCATCAATGTTTCTTGATATAATTTTTTTAATGCTTGTCCAATAATTTTTTTTTTTTTTTTACACAACCCTAATGCAAGGTTATTATATTATAAATAGAATTTATGTAATAAGTATGTTGTTGGTTGATAACGGGGTTCAAAACAAACCCACAATACCGAGTGGATACCAAATATATAAAAACTGGAAACTAATGATAAGAAACAAATAAAACCCTAAATATTGTTTTTTCAAAATATATTGTTGAACAGAGGTAACTAAGTTAAAAATTATGATACTTTGGACTACTGAACATACTACCATATAAACCGTGGTTAGTGGAATACTAGGGATTATGACATAACAATAAATTCCCATAGCCTTCGACTTCAACGGCTGTTGTTGCAAATATTTTGGATGCTCTGCTAGGAAATCATTCGGTGAGTCTCGGATCTCTGTACCTGGATTCTCTTTCAATTGGTACCTCATTTATTTTATCTTTTTCTGTGTTTGGTACTTTTCTCTGTTCATATATCTCATTAAGATCTGTGTTCAAGATTTAGATTTTGTCGGATATGTTTGTGGGAGTTTTGACTGATGGGTTTTTAGTTGTCTGGGAATGATTAGATGGTATGAGGAAAAACTATGGCAAGTGGTTGGGAAGGAAGACTAATACGAATGGATATTAATACTGGGTGTCTTATATGGTCGGGCCAGTGGATTAATCATGAAATTTGATGATGGTTGTTAGATACCGATTTTGGTCAGACTTATGTGCGTGCAATGTCAAACGTCTAGTTGAATTGTCTTAAGTGCTGTGGTATAATGGTGATAAACACAGGGATTGTCTATTGAGGTTACTGCCAAACTAAATGTTAATTTGACATATGAGATACTCCTTGTCCATTTCTTCAAGGGAATTTGCTTTCATTAATATAAGATATTGACCAAATTTATACACCCTTGGATTTTGTCTTTCATAATCAATATCAGAAGTAAACCGTTTTGATCCAGGTTCAGATTCCCTTGCTTCAATGAGGCGGGACAATAAATCTGGCAGATACATAAAGTAATGGTGTTGCAATTATGTGTTACATTCAAGCTGAACCATGTTAGCAACTCTTAAGACTATTTAATTATCATAACCAAGTAAAAGATACACGGAAATGCCAGAGGAAAGGGAACTGTAACCGTTTTATATTTTCCTTTTAGACCACTTTTTGGTTGCGCATAATTGCATATATATAACATGTAAATGGGATCTGCTTTTGCAGGTTCTGTGGAGCGACAGTTGTTTAAGTGATGCGCAGACAGGCAGTGCCAAGGTCTGAGTCACTGCTCACAAGAGCAGTGAACAAGGTCTTCGAATTTGTTCGCTTTGCAGAATTTGAAATACTTTTTGTGCTCTTCCTACTGATTGCGTTCCTTATTTTCAAAGACATCGTGAGTTTTTAATAATCTTCAATGCTTTTGGACCCATTACTATATGAATTTCTGTTTATAAAACATATTTATTCTCTTCGAGGCAGTACAACGCATATGTAATTTTTTAGGGAAATATTGTAAAGGGGTATTTTGATGTGTATTTCCAATTTATATATCATTTATCAATGCAACTCACCTGTGGAGTATTAGAGAAGTTTTAACTTTTATGCATTTGTGTTGTTTCAGCAGTGCATCATTATACAATACCGTTTTTTAGCAATCAGCAGCGCATTAATATCGACTCATGTTTCATTAGGACCCCCTGTTTCATTAGTAATTGATTCCTAGAGACGGGTCCTGAAGATTGACTCCATATTAAGACTGATTATGGAAAAATGATATTATATTATGGTTCTTATTCTAGTTTGTTGGTTTGTAATTTGTTTTAGATTATGTCACATACACACTGAGAGTAAAACCTAGGTTATACTTATTGGTAATTGTTGGAGGGAAGATGGTCCGTAACCCTGAGGCATTGGGTTTGCATTATTTCTTTACAGGGGGGCGTTTGTGCTAAATTAGAAGTTTTACCCTCACAGAGCTGTTTTAGTCTGCTTTAAGTCAGTGTACATCTTATAAAACCAACATTGTCTGAATTTTATTTCTTAAAGCTTATTGTCTAGAGAGGTGGTGTTCCCATGCCCTAGAATTGTAAACCATTTACTTGGTTCTCCCTCTCTTCTATGCTGAATTAGTTAGATTTCCTAGCAGCCTTTGGCTTCTGGACAATAGAAAGACTATACTGAAGATGGTTACTGTGAGGATGATCTCGGTGGTCTTTTCCTACTATATGTAGTGCGATACACAATACAAGATAAAAAGCTCTTTCTGGAATTTAACTTTGAATATGCAGTTTAGCATGCTTTTATTGCATGCTTTCTTATAATTGGATCCCAGACCATAAAAATGGACCCATTGTATGACTTTCACTCCTACAAAAAGGATGCCCTGATTTAAGTCGAAGCTTGACTGCTCTATTTATCCATGGTATTAAGACATATAATTGTTATTTATAGAAATCTTCTGGAAGAAGCTCCATATAATTGTTACTGATATGTTTTTCTTGAGAAATGATTGAATATGATTCGAATTATTAATCTCATGAATGGCTCAGCTGTGGTATCTGCAGTGTGCCAGATTTTAATGTCAAGACTAGTTTTTAATGCTCAGTGATCTGTAGATTCTCATCATCATCCTTTAATTGGTTTCATTTTAATATTGAGATGCAACCGCCTCAATTTTGTGGTATGGAGGAAATATTTATCATATATTCTGAGGATGGTGGGTTGCTATATTTTGCAGACCTCTAGGCCTGAGTACAATCAAATTCTTTCGAAGGATGGATGGAAATAGTCCTTTTCTATTCTAAGAGATGATTCTGGAAGGTTTTAGGTCAGATCTTCTATCTCTTATTTACAATATCAGGTATGGTTATACTTAATGTATTTTCAATTCTGAGAAGTTTTTGTGATTGTATTCTTGTTTAAGACGTATGAAAATGTGATTTAGTATTTGGAGAATAAACATTGAACCTCTGTCTGTGTAGATCTTAGCACATGATCTTGTTCATGATTTTTATTCTGTTCAAAATAGCCAATGTTTAGCTTTTGGACTAGAAACATATGATTGGTGGTCTGCAGCTCTTAGAATATAATACTGTCTTGTCAATTATATTCTATTGTATGATTTGTGATCACTTCACTTAAAACATTTACATCGTTAAGCTATATCTGTTTAGAATTTTATTTACATCCTTCATTGATATTGACCTTTTCGAATCCTATGGTTTTTAACTTTTTTGTTGAAACTCTTCTGTTCTATTTTGCAGGAGCAAAACTAATTTAGTTGCGAGGCACAAGGGAAATGTCCACCTATGTTGTCATTTTGTGGGTGGTTTGAAATTGTAATAGAATACAAATGTTTCGGAATAATGTTATGGTTGAAACAAGCTAAGAAATGCTTACTTTTCAAGATTGTATTAAATTTAGATTTTTCATGCTTTCTAGTAGAGCTGATACGTGGGATGGGGAAATGTAGTATTGGGGGAATTGCGATCTGATGTATTCTTAATAACTCATTAAGATAAGAAATAAGCAGTAACATCATCAATGAATATGCGAGATGATTGCTTCTCAGATGAGAGACATTTACTTTGTTCTACTACATATTTTTATTCAACTTAGCTTGTTGCACGTTATTATGAAGAAGATTTCATTAAAGATCAAAGATGAGGGTATCCAATTTTGTGTATAGTAGTTAGGGGAAATGATCTGAACACACATTCAAAGGAGGAGGTTGTGCTTTTGTTGGTGTATATGCATGTATGCACTAAACTTGGGGATAATTGTTGCTTCTTCTTCGTTATACTTCTCACCCACCTTATTCTTAAGGGGAGATATTTGTCATCTCCTTAATAGCTCTCTATCATCCTGATGATGGATCACTGAGTGTGATCTGAAGCGTTGATGAAAACTCAAATACAATCAAAATCCAGAAATAACAAATTATAAGCATTATGGATTGTGGAAATCTCATAGCATTAATATGCAGCTAGTCATGTAAGCTTAATTTGGTACTCTTTGAGTTAAATAAACATGGGTTTAGCTTTGTTTTCTAGTTTTGCCTTATAAGACCCAAATCAAGGGTCATTGTTTGCAATCAAGGGTTAGGCCAACCTCAGTCATCCATTTGATGATCATCCACCAAAGTTTTCTTTGGTTTTCTTTAAATAAAGAATGGGTATAGATGTGTAAATAGTCTTATCGACAATTGATAGGATTGAGACAAGCTTTTGGTAAAACTTGTGAGGTTGTTGTAATAGGAGTCTATTTTTGCCAATGTTTGTTTGAGTTTCTAGGATGGGAGACAGGATTTCAAGGATGAAAAAAAATTGTAAATTTTGTGGAGAGTAGTGAGGAGGCAGGGTGGGCAGCTAGATACACACACACACACACGTGTGTGTGTGCTTGTGCACATGCATCCACACACATGCCTGCACACACGAATGTACCCATACATGCACCCACACATGCATCCATGCACACATGTACCCATGCATGTGCCTGTGCCAGCATCTGTACATGTGCATGCAACATACAGACACACACACCCCTGCACCTACCTGCACGTGTCCAAACCTGCGCATGTGTGCACACGTGTACTCCCTATACCATAACTCAAACAAAATGGACAATATTAAATAATAAATACAGAATTGAGAACACACTACACAACTGATAATTGATAAGTTATAACAAATAAACGATACCAATTGTCAAATCATAAATGTTAATTTAAAACCCTTTTGAGTTGTCAAAATATATAACAACATTTGGCATTAGATAGGTTCCAAATTTTACATGTGAATATAGGACCCTAAACTGATGATCTAGGCTGGAACTGGGGTCAGGTTGGAGTTGGAATAGATACAAGTCCCATGTCGGGAATGAAGTCCTAAAATGTAAGTGATGATATTTACAAGATTGAAGATGTTTCACTATGAAATTGGAGAAAGTGCCTGGTCACTGGCCAAGCTATGCCTTAAAATCTAGATGTGCACCACTTTTGTAAAGTGAAAAAGTTTGCACATCTGTTTCTAGTTGATGAAAAAAGTGTGCACTTGTCAGTTGTGATTTTCAGGCATCACTGAGAATGATCAGCTGAAAATCCAACCTGCACCACTGCCGTCATGAAATGTTTCAGAAAGCTGCCGATGTAGGATTAGTTCCCCCATCTTTGGTACCTGCTTTGAAAATAAAAAATAATGTGATGTACAGGTAGGCAGGCTAGTAGCATGATTAATAGTGTTTCTTGTTCCACATAAACCTGTTTCAGGAATATTAGATTCATGCAGCTATAATTTTGTATAACACACTGCTATATAAATATCATGACATCCATTGACAATTCATATGCTAACAAGTAGTTGGTTTTTCGTAGTATGTCAAATTATGTGATGTTTTATTAGGATTCAACTGCATAGTTTTTGAGTCAAACTCATTTACCCATATTTCATGAATGATGGTTCACAAAAACCCATCTCTCAAGAATATGAATGGTCTACTTAGCCTTATTGCATCTAGGTGATACTCAAGAGTCAAGCATTAGGACTTCTTGAGAGGTCAGTCACCCATCCTAGTACTAGTCCAACTTAGGGTTGCCTAACCATGGAGTATCCTCCAAGATCAAGCCCACTTAGCTTTCAAGTGTTGTTCCTTATTAATCATTCATTGTAGAGCTCCTTTGCTCATTCATTAACAAGTAGGTTTTTTTTGTAGTATGCCAAACCATGTGATACTTTACTAGGATTTAATAATATTGTTAGAGTCAATTTCATTGACCTGCATTTTATGAGTAGTTCACAAAATTTCATCTCTTTTGAGCATGAATGGTCCACTTAGCACTCATTGCATCTAGGTGATGCTCATAAGGGTGGAGCATTGGGACTTCTCAAGAGGCCATTTATCTTAGTACTACTTGGACTCGGGTGTGCTAAACCATGGAATTTCCTTCGAGATCAAGTCCACTTAGTTTGCATCCACATTTGCTAAACCTTTAGCAAGTTTTGTACCTTATAAACCATCATTGTAGAGCTGCTTAGCTCTTTCATTAACAACTAGGTGCTCTTTAGTTCATGCATTGTAGAGCTCCTTATCTCATTCATTAACAGCTAGGTGTTTTTTGTAGAATGTGAAATTATGTAATGTTTTCTTGAGATTTAATTGTCTAGTTTCTGAGTCAAACCCATTGACCCATATTTCATGAGTGGTTATTCACAAGAACCCATCTCTAATGAGAATGGTCCACTTAGTACTTCTTGCATTTAGGTGGTGCTCACAAAGGTGAAGCATTATGACTTCTTGGGAGGTTGCTCATCCCATCCTAGTACTACTTTGACTTACGTATGCTTAAACATGGACTTTTCTCCAAGATCAAGTTAACCCAGCTTGTTGCCTCATTTGCAAGACCTTCAACAAGTGTTGTGCCTTATGAACCATTCATTATAGAGCTTCTTAGCTCATTCATTAACAAGTAGGTGGTTTTTGCAATATGTCAAATTATGTGATGCTTTATCATTATTCAATTGTGTAGTTTTTGAGTCGGACTCATTGACCCATATTTCATGAGAAGTGGATCACAAGAACCCATCTCTCATGAGCATGAGTGGTCCATGTAGCACTCTTTGTGCTCGAGTCATAGTACTGGATTGGTGACATCTCATGAAGTCCTAATTGTGAGGCCCCCCTGTTTGTATCCCTATTCACATTACATTTTGATGGACCTTTTGGCTTGTGATACTCGAGATTTTCTTATTATGCTTATAGACTATGATACATTGATTTATTTAGTAGTTGTGGTTTGACGATGATCTAGTTAACCATGGTTATGGACTATTGATAATTGCTAGACTTGGATTTTATTATTTGTAATGGCTGTTGATCCCTATGTCGGGCTTGTGATTGCTATGCTCAAGGGGGTCCTCATATTGGGCCATGGTGAGTCCCCACTGTTGAAGGTCATGGAACTCATCAATACACATTTGCCTAAAATGCTCTATTATGTACCTAGCCTTTAATTGCTCTAGAAAGATATACCATGACTCAGTCTCCAACTCCAAGTGATTCTTCCTCTCCTCTTGACACCATCAAATGGCTACAATGCCGTTAAGAAAATAAACTGCAAAACATGCCTTAAATTACTTTCAGAGGATAGCAACCCAAAGCACCTCTCCAAACTAAGAAGCCATGACTCAACCTCAACACCATCAATGGATCTAGCACAAGTAGGTGGTTGAAGTCAAAGTAACCCCCTAATCTAATCACTTGTATACCTAGGTGCTTTCCGAGCCTCAACAATATCAAGTTGTGGTGCTCTAGATAGTATCTAATGCACTCACTCCCAAGCATATCATCTCTATGCCATGTAATGCCAAATGGAGGAGTCCTACTATGCTCTCTTTGCATGGAAGCACATTCCTCAGAAGAGTGTTGCAATTAGTACAGGAGGAACATCAACTACAGGAGGAAACTAATTTTGGACTGCATCAATCAATTATTGCAAAGCTTGAAGTATCTATGGCCCATGATCTACTGGTGCATCTTGATGCAATGAAATGGGGGTCCTTGTAGATTTGGTGGCTGCAAATTTTCTCCATTGCTTGAATGGGCATGCATACGAGTATGCCTATGTGTAGGCACCATCCTACATTAACCACAAAGTTCCCACAAAGGTTTAACAACGTATGCATCTCTACAATCTTAGAGTTCCTAGTGTTTGCAAACTTGGCTCTAATACTAAATGCTATGCCCACCCTTATCACTACAACCATCTTAACCCAAATATACATAAGCACAATGCAAGTATAATCACATACAAATCCCTCCTCTCCAAATAACCATATTCAATAGTTTCTCATATCCCCCAAAACACAATGTACTTCAGATTTATTTACTCAAGAGAGAGGGCCCGCATCTCTCTCAACCCCATCACATGGGTGCCTCTTAACCCCAATGGGGAAGATATGCACCCAACACATAAAAATCCCAACCCACAAAAAAATATTTACTCTCACATGACACTACAAGTGGGTTTTCTAGTCAAATCTGAAAACTAAAGAAAAAAACTGTCAGGTGTATTTCCATAAACCATTTTGCTCATGTAACAACATACATTCATATACACAAAAATGGTTTTGAAGACCTACCTCTTCAAAAAATTTGGTGAAGACTTGACCTCAACACTTGATTCCTTCTCCAACTCCAAGCTTCAAAACTCTCCCTTCTCCTTCAATTCTTTTTTTTTCCATATCAAGATGCCAAAAATGATATACATGGATCCAACTTCAAAATAGCTTAAGTAAAGGTTCCTTGTCTAGATGCAATGAACCTTGGGAATAGTTGAAGACTTTTGCCTCCCAAATCTGACTTCCCTTTCCCTAGTTTCGTCACTCCCAAAAACTCCATTTTCATCTTTAAAGCAGATTGTGGAGAAAACCAAAGGACTACAAAATTTTAGGAATCACAGATGCCCAAAATACCCAAAAACTCAGTTCCACGCATGCAAAATTGATATTCTAATTAAAGCACATTGTGCCATTGGATTTAGAATAAGAGCACTTATAGCCATCCAATAACAAGCTCTAAGGTGTTTAATGAAGAGAAATGGGAATGGTAAATTCAAGGTTCTGTAGAAACAAAAACAGCTTCAAATTGCCCAAAGTTTTTTCTTCAACATTTATGCTGTTTGCTTATTCTTTGGTACTTAAGAGGTGTACCAGGTACCTAAATTGAGGGCATTGTGTCATTTAGGAACTACTCTGAGAGGAACCGGAACATGAGCATTTTGAGCCAATGCAAGAACTAGCTTAAAAGGGATCACTGAAGAAAAGAGGGGATTGTCAAATGCAAGGTCATGAAAACACACAAAGAAGATTGCATTGCATTACAAATGGAGACATGACTCAAAGCGATCTTTGGAACAACACGAACTAGATGTCTCTGCAATGGCAATCCTTGTAATGTTATGCTTTGAACTGCTGAAAAGTTTTTCTTTGGCATTTTATCTCATTTACTTTTTTTTTTGGTAACTAAAAGGAGTACCTGCATTAGGTACTTTGTGTCACCTAGGAACTACCTTTAAAGGGTTTAATTCGGCAAGATGGGGATGCCAAATGCAATGTCTTGTGAGAACACAATGAAGGTTGCCTTGCATTATTGGTGTAGATCAAACTAGAAGAAATACCAGGAAAAACATAAGCCAGAGGTCTCCAAAGTGAGAATTCTGAGAGCAATGATATGTCAAAGACCAACAGCATGACAAGAACCTAAATGCTGAAGAAAAGGTTTCGAGCAGTTCAAATTTGTGATAAGATAGTTGTGGAAGAGAAGAGGTTCTATATGCTTACCTTGGATTCATGATGACTTTGAAATAAGATTGTTCAATGCAAATCTATGTTTAAATATGTGTAAGTTTTAATTTAGTGAACACACATCAATGAGTCATATTAAAGTTTAGTGGTAAATACAGGCACAAGGACACACATCCACATGTTGTGCCCTCTTGCCTATGTTCACATGTGCATGCCCATGCTCTTTTGCTCATCTATGCATACACATATACACACAGGCAGACTCTTGAGTTGTAAAATTTTGGATCCTTGCTGCATGTGCACCCTTACGTTAGTGTCAATCACATATTTAGAGATCTTTGTCAAGATGCTCGAGTCTTAAGACTATAATTTGGTTTCTCTAGCATTGTTCATGGGTAATTGGCTTGATTTTGAGTTTCAGATCTTAGGATCTTTGATAGTCAATTAGAGCCCATACCGTAGTAACCTTTTAATGAATTACTGTTAAGTAGCCTACACATTGAAATCAATGTGCAGGTTTCGCACGCTGGTGAGTTTTTGGCACACCTTTTGTGTGATTTGCCTAGTAATTATCAAATAAGGAAGAACATATTTTTTTACCAGGTCATGACTTAAGTATATTGAGAATTCATTTTGTTCAAATTCAGGTGTATTCATCATATATGCATATTTTATTGCAAAATACGTGAATCATGCATGATTCATGTCTATACTTGTCTGTCTTGAATCTTGATATCTAATTTGAATATTTCTTATCATTGTTAGTCGAGGATAGTTTTCCAAAATTGAGAGCAATTTGGCTTTGTACTTTAATTTCTTAGCTTACCCCTTGAATGTTTGCCCTCTTGAGCATGATTTTTTTTCTTACACTGCACGTGTCTCTTTTTTCTTGCTCTTATGACTTGTTTACATGCCATATTCTGTCTCTACTAGATTTTTATTTTATTTTTGGCAAATTGCTATCAGAGAGGATAGCACTCTTTCAATTACTTTAAAGTTCAAGATTACATAGTTTAGACAAATTTTTCATCGACCCCAAATTTCAAAACATATTACATATTTTCTCCTTTTTTATAAGAACGCAATGTCATCGAGTGCTTTTGTTTTGCTGATGGTGTTTTCTTCCTCTTCACCTCTGTCCATTCTTGTTCAGTTTCAAGAGGATCCTTACTATTTTCCACTTTCAAATTTTCATTATTAACACCTGCAATTGACAAGATAGAAGAAATTTCAATGTTCCTGAGCTGTGAGACCGTTTTCTCTAAGGGGGTTGGAGAAGCCAACTCGAGTTCCTCTTTTAAATTCTTCTCAGGAATGACCTCTTGAGATAGATGTGGTGAGGTAGGAATCTTTTCTTGAAACATTGGGGAAGGAACGACATCATTTTTCTTAGAGGGAGAAATTACATAGTGATGGGATTCCACCCCATCCCACCAAGACGGCATGCTATCCTTAGATCGACCCCTGCCACATTGTCCAGTAGCATGTTCAGTTGTGAAACATCTTCTACACCTAAAGGCAATTTTTTCGTAGTCTATTGGTTGGCGCCATCGTCTATTGCCAACTTTGAGAAAAATCTCTGTCGGAAGCCCTTTTGTAACATCCATTTCAACACAAAGACAAGCAAAAGTCGAATTTTCAAAATTGATTGTTTCCTTTGAGATACTGTGATACTTGCCCAGCCCATTGCCAATCACTTTTAGACACTCAATTTCCCAAAACTGCAATGGAAGATAAGGTAAACGAACCCACAAAAAGGCAGAAGAAAATGTCTCTGTTCGTGGATTGAACAAAGGGAACCAGGGTTTCATACATAAGAAATCACCTTGATAAAACCAAGGCCCAGTATTAAGAATCATTTCTCTATCTTCTACTGAATCAAATTCCAGAATTAAAAAACCTTTTGCACAGGGATAGATACTAATTTCTTCTTCCAAATAATCTTTCCAATTCGTGCTTATCCATGAATGAAGATCAGATAATTTTGGCCATACCTTCGTGAATCTGCAAACAAGAGCATGGGCTTGTAAATAGACCTCTCTGTCACCAGCAGCACTGTCCAGACAAACCTCTGGAGCATTCAAAGAAAGGCGGACTGAAAAAGGGTTTTGATTTGCTCCACCACGAGAAGAGGGCGAACCAGAAGCAACCTCCAAACACCCAAAAGCCAATGCAGACTTAAAGTTAGAATGCAATTTAGTTTTGGACGCAGTAATCGCTGAGGATGAAGATACATTAGGTTGAATCTCCTTCCGCACAAAACTGGCAGATTTGCCAAGAAAAAGAGAACTGCATTGCCGTGTTGCATCATGGCTCGCCGTTGCAGGAATACCATCTTGCGTTGCAGAGGGGAAGTTGCGGGTAGTTTCAGAGGCAAGGAAACTACCGTAGGTTGCAGGGTTCGTAGCAGTTATTTTAGCAGAGCGAGCCATCCCTGATCTCGACACTAACAATTGATATATTGATCAATTGTCTCTACTAGATTTTTATCTTTTATAATTATTTTGACTTATTAAACAATTTAGTCTTATTAATATATCTTGATTGGGAAATTAGTTTTGTGGAAGATGCAATTTCTAGTATTATATTTTGCATAATTTAATTGCTATAATTTTATTGGATCATTTTACTTAACTTTGCATTTATTAAAAATATTGGAACATTCTCCTTTATATTTTAGTAGGTTTAAGTCATATTTATCTTGTTATCTGATATCCATGAGTTGAATTGAGCTGGTCCATGAATTCTTCTTCATATTGCTGGAAGTTGCAGGATACTGAAGAGATTTAGATTTTGTTTCAGGTCGTGTTTGATATCAGCTGATAGCATTTGGTCTTTTCTGGAATTCTTGGTGGATACATACACTTTCTTTTTCCCAAGTTTTACTAGGGTGGTATATATTTGAGTCCTAATATAGTTGGAATGCCATACGTATGATTTTTCTTATGCTTCTTCCAAGCAATAAATATGTCAGTTCATACTGAAGTGCCAAGTCAATTGCCTCTGGTGAGGTCAAAATCATTGAATGAGTCATGAGAAATATATCTCCATAGAAGAGGCAAAGTTTTTGCAAGTTTTCTGAGGTTGTGAATTTAGTTCTCGATCTTGACAGTTCTGGTAAGGCAGCCGTGAGTCACAAATTTGAAAGATTGATCACACCTTAGATGGATTCTGAATTTTAACCTGTAGTTCTTTTTCTTTTTGTTGAGGTTCTCAAATTGAAAAGATTGTTGATGATCCCTTAGATATAAATTTTAACTTGTAGTTCTTTAGTTTTTTATTGAGGTTCTCAAAGTTGAAAGATTGGGGATGCCTTATATATTAAATATAACTTGTAGTCTTCTATTTTTTGCTTAGGGTCTGGCACTATGTCTCAACCACCTTGTTGCGGTGTAGGGATGAGATTGTGGGCAACCTTACTGCATTATGGGGATGAACCTTAGTCCCACATTTTCAAATGTGCCAATTTTCAACTTACCCAACTTGAATTCTCATCATTTGTATATATTATCATGTAACACGTTTCCTAGGGATTTGAACCTAGATCTTCACTATTAAAGCCTTAATGACTTACCATTTGAGCTCATCTTATTTGACAACACTTTACATCCTTGCTAAATCATATTGCAATACTTCAAAGCTTCTTTATTCCATATTACAATACTCAAATTTCCGTGGCTCTGGGTTATGAGGTGCCTTATTGCTACATTGGGATTTGAACTGGGTCACTGTCACATGACTGTGCCCTTTACTGCCTACAGTTACACAACCATCCTTTTGACAAATAATAGTTCTCTGTCATTGAAATTGTTTTATGTTGTTTTTCTCTCGCTGACATTGGAATTTATGTTATAGGTTTGAATTTCTTCTGTTGATAAAATGATCATATCAAAATTCTAAAGTTTATACAAAACCCTAGTACATATATCACAATTCTTAAACAATCGATCTGATCGACCATCTTCTAATCAGAAGTTCAGGGCTGCAAGCAAATGACTTATTATTTGTAATTACCGATTTCCTGAAACTTGTAAGTTGTAAGCGTTTCAATGAACATCATTTCCTGGAGACCTGTTCAGCTCTCAATTTTCATCCTTTGTATTCCCGAAGCTGATTTCTTCGATGGCTTTCTTGCCTTGTTTTGTTGCACTTCCTAGCCTGTAACTTTAATAAATCATTTTTTCCAAATTCTCTTACCTGTTTCGTTGTACATCTGTTTTAGATGGAGTAATACCAGTCTCTATATTTAGCTTCTTTCTTTAAATAGTTTAACCAGTTGGGACCAATCATTTTTACAATTGTTTAACTCTGGTAGTTCCTTGCTGAGATCTATGCCAACAAAAATATGAGTGAAGAATGTAACATATCTACTAAAATTTTTGGCGCAAATACTGATATGACTCTCCAAAGATTGTTTCAGAATTTTCCATCTGAATAATTGGGTCTCTCTCCCAAAATGCACTCTTACTGCTACGCGACCATCCTTTGGGAAAATTAGAGTCTTGTGTCTAGAATGGTCATAAGTTTTTCTCCCTTTAGAATTTCTTTATAGTTTTAGAGTTCTTAGGTTTCTAAAAATATCATATTTAAATTTTAATTTTTGTACAGGAGCCCAAATACATATATAAGGATTTTCAAGCAATCTAACCAACCATCGCTTGATCAAAAGTGCAAGCAAATGACTTATTTTTTGATTTTTTGATTTCTTGAAACTTTGAAATTGATTCCGAAATTAGTACCTATTACAAGTATAAACATGATTTCTTGGAGAGTCATTTAGCTTTCAATTTCCATCCTCTATATTGCTGAAGCTGATTTCTAGGATGCCTTTCTTGACTTCTTTTGTTGCACTTCCTAGCGTAGCCTGTAACTTAAATAAATCCCTTTTGCCAAACTTTCTCGCCTGTGTGGTTGTAAGTTGTAACTCGTATATCTGTTTTTTCTTTGCTGTAGTATGCTGTCTTTATTTTCTGTTTTAGTTGGAGTTAATTCTAGCCTCTGTTCAGGTTCATTCTGTGAAATTGTTTTAGGACTCTTGTTTTGATTAATCTTTTTGAGTTTCAACCTCCCATTACAATTTTTTGTATATCCAATGTGTAAATGCGACATCTTTGTAGTTTAATGTGAAAGGGGTTTCATCACTTACAAAATTATTTCCTCTGGAAGTCCCTTGTTGAGATCCATGCCAACAAAATTACGAGTCGATGATGTGACATTGATACAAAAATATTTGGTGTAAATATTGATGGTTTTCCAAAGATATTTTAGACATTCCATCTCCTACATATTTGGGTAGCAAGTACCATTGTAGAAGCCTAACTATATTGTTGCTGTAACTGCTTTAAAGCTTATGGATATTGGAAACTGAAAATTGAACAAAAATCTGTATCTTGAATAAGATATTATAAAACAATAAATTCTGAAATTGAGACTTTCAATTATTATCAAACACATAAATCTTAACTGTTGCAATATCTGATGGCAAACACTCGAGGTGAAATAGTTAAATCTGAATCAAAGAACTGAAATATGGAAATACTCACTGCTCTTGGGTTTTGGGGTTTCTTTTCCTTCAGTAATCAATCTCACAAAATCTGGTTTCTACAAGTGTATATATATTGTTTGATTGGAAAAAGGGAACTAGGTTTTAGATCACACTTCTTTCAATTAGGGACATTAGAGGGGATTAAAGTGATCTCAATATCCACTTGGTTACAAAACTCAATGGAAGAGCCAAAATGGTGGATAAGGGTTTTAATCCTTGTTTTGTGTGTGTGTGTGTGTGTGTGTTGCCGATTAATCGACTTTGAATTGATTGAATTTTATGATGCAATGATGTTCTTAGTTTAACTATGAAATTGTAACAAACTGAGATGATATTTGAGAAATGCAGAACATAAAGACAAAAACAAATTCTAGAAATGTAGAGGTCAGACATAGAAGAACTTGACATATAAATTTGAGGTTGAAATGATTTGTCAAAGGCGTGGGATGTCTTAGATTGTCTTCCTACTTTTTAGGATTTGATTTTACAAGTATCTAGCTTCTAGAGTCTACAAGTCTTATTCTTCTAGGGTCCTTGTTAGAACTTCGCCTATTATTGTTAAAGTCCACTTTCCTTGTCTTGACAACTTGTAGGGCTTGAATGCATAACTGAGTAATTAGTAGTGATGATCAATATTGCTTCTGGATTAGATTGTGTTTGAGTTTTTTGTGCATCAACGTTTCGGATCACACTCTGTGATTTATCATTAGGATGAAAGAGAGCAAGAGAAGTATATTGATCAACAATATGGATTGTGGAAATTTGATATCATTAATTGAGTAATTAGTCTTCAATCTTCCTCCAATTTGTTTCAGATTTGAAAAACATGCACACATGAAAGAGGGGAGGGTTTGTGTCGTATAGGGGCTTGCTTAAGTCAAAACTTTTTGGTATTTCTACCTCTACAATGGCTATGATGAGGTATAAAGAGAGCTTACCCTCTGTCGGGCAGAGGCTAAGTGATAAACAAGTGATAAATTGACATTGTTCCAATTCACCACTCAGTTTTGCATTTTTTGGATTGGTCATGTACTCATCACCTTCAAGGAGAATTTGTTGTTTGATTTGAAGTCCTACAAGTGTTAGTACTCATAAAATATGAACAAACTTACATAAAAATATGATAAATGACTGACATGATGCTTGACTAAAATAAATGTTGCAACAATTTTGATAATTTTGCTCTTGACTGGTCTTGATTTCTTTTAGGATGCTCAATTTTTCTCAATGAATGTGTTAGGATTAAAATGGTAAAAATGACTAGTATTTATATGTAATTATTCTAATTTTTTGAAAATCAAATGCTGATAGCCAACAAATGAAATTGGAAATTCAAATATTAAAATATCGACATCGACATATCCAAAATGGAGCCAAAAAGGGTTGGACAAGGGTATATGGCGTCCCAGTCTAGACCCCATCCTCTACGGGGCCTTAAACATTAGGGGCAAATATTAAATGCTTGTTTTCATTTATATTGTTAGTTTTTTTGAAGATATTTATAAAACAAGTAATTAAATGCATAATTAGGTCCAAGCACATCGAGGGGAGCTAAACCTAGTTTGAAATTGTTTGACAATTTTCAACAATACGTATAATACTCCAATGAAGCCAACTTTCATCATTTTAAAGGAAGAGTTCAAGAAAATGAATTTGGGATGTGGTGGTTTTATATAACATTTGGCTTATGGCAGCATGGTTATGGTGTTGTGTTGGAGGCAGAGTGGGAAGATGGTAAACTTTTATAACAACTTGTGCGATAAACAACACTTTGGAGTTGGTTCATCTTTCCCCAAGGAAGAATTTCATCGGGTATAAGAGGATATGCAAAATAAACGTTGATTTATGTGAGTCAACCTTATAAAGTTGTGTAATTTTATTTCATTTCATGGGTTTGGGCCATTCTCAAAATACTTTTATTTTGGTAGGATCCTTTGAAAATTTTCCCATAGGTATAATATTCTTGAGGATAGTGTACCTTAGGTTGAAATAATGAACATTTAATAACTTCTTTTACAACTAGTGTTTGTTCACTAATCTCATGTGTTGCACATTTCTTCTTGTTCTATAAAAAAAAAAGATATTATCAAGGAAGCCTAACACAAACCTATCTAAACAGTTCTTGAGCGCATTGTTTAATAGGTTTATGAACTTAGTGCCCCCAACAAGTTAAAAACAAGTGTGAAAAACAAGTGCCACCTTATTTTGTAGCTTTATTTCCATATTATAATCTCTACATTCCTCATATAAGCTACACTTCGTATTTTTTTGCTAAATTTTGGGGGCATTAGAACATTTGAAAACCCACATAATAAATATGATAGTCATCAATAATCCAAAAAAAGTACTTGAAGTCTTAAAAGGGCCTACTTAGTGCTTTGCTTGATGGTTATTCACCATTACATGTATGTGGTTCTACTTCTATTTGATGTCTTTGTTGGTGATAGTTGCTCCCTATTGGTGGTTCTAGTCCTTTTAGGTTACTGAAGGGTGTAATGATATCTTTGTTAGTTATAACATGCATCTCAAGGTTCCTTTTGATCATGTTAGTATTTAATTTTTCTTTTATAAGACATCACAAAACTTAATTTGAGGACAAACTTCTCTTCAAATTTGGAGGGGAAGCTCCCAAAGATCAAAACTAAACCTAAACACTACTCTAAAATTATCCTAAACATCGAACTATAGACATAGACAAGATATACATATATCAACACCAAGCAATGACTAACTGCCTATGTTTCCACCTTGTTTATGAGCACTAGATGTGTTTTGTAAGCAAGATCTTGTAGATTTCAAAGTTGAAGCAGCTAATCTAAACACAACATCAACACTTTCCTATTGGCTAAAACAAAGACCAACTATTAAGTACAAACAAAGATTTCAAGGAATAACAACTCAAATCAACATACAATTTCAAGAATTCAATAACACGCACACTTAACTTGTATCTAGTTGGACTTTTGCAACTCTCTCATTTAGCAACCATTCAAGAGTCAAGTGATTGTGACACTTTTGCTTGACAAAGGTGCAATTTTGAAATGTATCTTCATAGATATCGAGGATGGGTATGATTTTGAGGTTCTTGTTGCTTCTTGCTTATTGATTATGTGTTTTTGCCCTTTGAAGACTTGCTTGAAATTGTTCTTTTGACTTTTAATTTTTTGTTCACATGCTATAAAGTGCAAATGTATATGAAGAAATTATGATTTACCCTTGTGTGTGTGTATTGCTTGTATTTAAAATAGCGTGCGTTTGTTGCTCATAATCAAAGAACCTATTTCAAAGCTAGGTTAGCCCTAATGGTTGTGTGCTCTATACAATAGGTTAGCCTTGCCAAAGAAAAGCTTTTATTTCATGAAATCTTTGTAGGGTGTAATATTTTTGGTTTTCTTGTGAATTCCACTAATTCTTTAGTTGGGTTCCTTATAATTTGAATTTGAGAGAGACAATTCTCTTCAAGCCTCAGGCTAATGCTTCCTTAAAGTGGGCCCTCTTGTTTGCTCCACCATCTTCAACATTGGCTTGCCTTAGATTGGCATGTTTGGCTTTGCCTCAACCCTTCTTCCTCAAAGGAATAATGGACCATATTGAATACTTGTTGATCCTAGACATGATTTAAGCTTTCCTCCAAGATAGTCATCCCATTTCAAGTGTTTGGAGTTCCATATTGATCATCCCAATGGCATCACCAATACTTAGTGTGATTTGCACTATTGTTCCTAGTTCTCACATTTTTTTTGAGTCCTAAAGAACTTAGAGTAAGGGTTTAACTCGGTGAAGTTGAGGCTTGAGTTGTAAAACTCCAGGCTCTACTAACTTACATAATAGACTAGGAACATAAAAAATTGGGATTGCTAGCATTCAACTTGGCTTTGCATATTTGTTCTTGGTTCATCATTTTTTGGCCATTAGGCCATTATATACTTAACTTTCTTTGTAATTGCCAAATATGCATTTCCTTTAATTTTGTCATATAAATTTATTTTTTATAATATTCAAATAGGGTAATGGATGGAGAAACTCATGAGGCTAATAAGGATCGTCATTTGAATTTAGTGTGGTGTATAAAGAGGAGGAATTGAACTTGAACAAGATATAACTTAGGGTTGACGAGGTGCTTGCCATGAATTGTCAATATTCACTCTAGTGGCTAAACATAAAAACTTTTCTTTATCCACATATGAATCTTGAAATTGTGACTCTCATGGAGGGCAAGGTTTGCCTCAAGTTTAGGGATTTCTATTAGAGGTTTTTTGGATGCCATTAGTATTTCAATCTATTTTTGAAGGTTTTAAGTCTTGGCCTAGCACTTGTTTTTGATGTGTCTTTGCAAGGAAACCCAAATAGAATAATTTTGATTTTCATTAGGTTTTCATAAATGATTAAAAAGAGTAAAGAAATGATCATTAGAGGATGCCCATGTCACAATTCTTAAAGAGGGGCATGTTGGCATGTTGTCAACTCACACTTTTGATTGTAACAAATTCTGAGTCCACAATTGCACATATAAATGGTGAATTAATACAAATTAGTGGTATGACCCTTCTATGACTTGCAATATGGTTGACTTTCAAAATCTAGAAGAAAATAGTAGTGAAAAGTATGAAAGATTGTTTGCAAACCTTAATATTATTTGGAACTACAATGTGTAGTTGTAAAGGAAGTTGGTTTCTTGTTTAAGGATGATAATGATGCTTGATATTACATGGGTACAAATCATTCTATTCCCACTCTTGTGAATTTCTTATGGTCTTCTATAGATGTGCTAGAAAAGTTGTTTAGTGAAGGTCATGATGCATGATTAAAAGCCCAACAAAAGTTGTTTTATTTCTATCACTCCTAACAACTATGTGTAGTGCTTGAGTGGCAATTGGTGTGAGAAAAATGATATTAAGAGTTATAGAACCACCTTTACTTTCTTTGCATCTAATATATTGTAGATGGGACCAATCAAATTCAATGATAAGTGTTATTGATGGCCGATTGAAAAGAGTCAAGGTGGGATCAATAGAAGATGGCTATGTTGCAATTTTTTATGAGGGGCATGTTGGTAGGTTGTAAATTCACACTTTTGATTGTAACATTTCTTTGAGTTTGCCTATAAATTGTGAATTGATACAAATTAATGGTATATACCCTTCTATGACTTGCAATATGGTTGACTCTAAAAATCTAGAATAAAGTAGTAGTGAAAGTATGAATGATTGCTTCCAAACCTTAATATCATGTTTGGAACTATAGTGTGCAACTGCAAAGGAAGTTGGTTTCCTATGTAAGGATGATAACGATGCTTCCTCTTACATGAGCACCAATCATTTTATTCTTGCTCTTGTGAATTTCTTGTATTTTGTAGATGTTCTAGAAAAGTGGTTAGTGAAGGTCATGATGCATTCCCATAAACATAACAAAATTTGATGTAACTTTTTGTCACTCCTAGCAACTATGTGAAGGGCTTGATTGGCAATTGGTATGAGAAAAAGTATTAGAGTTCCAAAACCACCTCCTCCACTTTCTTTGCCTCTAATATTATAGATGGGACCAACCAAATTCCATGACAAGTGTTATTGGCACTCCATTGAAAAGAGTCAAGGTAGGATCATTAGAAGATGCCCATGTTGAAAGCTTTGATAAGGGGCGTGTTGGTAGGTTGTCAACTCACACTCTTGATTGTAACTTCATTGAGTTTGCAGTTATACTTATGAATAGTGAATATATACAAATTAGTGGTACAGACCCTTATATGTCTTACAATATGATTAAATATCAAAATCTTAAAGAAACTAGTAGTGAAAAATATTAATGATTGCTTGCAAACCTTAATATCATGTTTGGAAATACAATGTGTAGTTGCAAAGGAAGTTGGTTTCTTGTGTAAGGACGATGACAATGCTTGCTCTTACATGGGTACCAATCATTTTATTCATGCTCTTGTGAATTTTTTTGCTAATCTTCTATATATGTGCTAGATATGAAGGTTCAAGAAATATGAGCATTAACACTTCTTAATATGATTTTGGACATAATAAGTAGACAAATTCAATTTGGCATAAATCATGTTTGGTCATTTTATTGAACCATCTTCAACAATCTTTTATTTAAATATGTACATAGGTTTTATTACTATTTTCTCAATGATCTTGAAGCTTGTATTTGTAGGAATGAAGCATTAGTTTTATCTTCATGTAGTACCATTGTTATTGAATCTTCATGATTAAAGCATAATTGAAGTAACATTGTCAATTTCTATTGCACTATAGTTGGGATGCCAATAAATAAAACATGGGAACAAATCCTTGTCTTATTGAATTATTAATCTCACACTCTTACTAGTATAGACAAGATGCTTTGAATACATTACATCTTTTATCCATATATACATAAAATTCATCTGGAATGGTGTCAAGAAGTGTTGTTTCAATGATTGTAGATATCAATGTTTGCATTGTGGCCATAAAAAAGATACTTTTCATAAATCAAATTGCCAAGGTTACCACAACATCTCCCATGGATTGACCCACAATACCTCCCATGGATTGACTCACAATGCCTCCCATGGGTTGACCACAAGCACAGTGGTATGTTCTCTTTTTATGCTCATAAGATTGTATTTAGGACATACAAATAAGATTGATGATGCAATCATCGTAGGAGGGTCCAATGGAATATCTAACCACGAAACCAACAACAATGAATGCAAACACAAAAAAGTAACTAACAACAAAAAACTCAAGATATACCTTGGGAAAGCCCTCAAAATGGAAAAAACCCAAATTTTGAGAGAGTTCAAATTATATTATTGAATTTACACACATTACAATCTACCACATTGGGCATTCTCACATGTTAAGCCACAACCATGTGATTACAACAAGATTGCACAAATGGATAATCACCACTATAATCTTCTACACACACAAACCTGTAATCATGAAAACACCACTTTTAGATTGTATTCCACATCATACACCTTACCTTACTCTACCTCCCAATCCTTGCTCCCTCATTGCTATACTCACCTTCACCCTAATCAATCTTAGTCTTCTCCTTGCTGAACTTGGTTGGTAATGATCCATTCTCCATCTCCTTTGATGACCCTCAAACAATTATAAGCAATGCATTTATAGAAATCTCAGGCCTCAAAGGTGATCCACATTGGCTATAAGGTGGCACAAAGATGCAGGCCACATAAAACACAAAAGATGTAGCTAACCAATTGTAAACAACCTCCAAATCAAATGCAGTGAGAACATAAGAGAATATCCTCATGAAGAACAGTGCTTCATAAATTCTCTTGGACCTAATGTACCTCCATAAGAATTGATTTGTTGATGCAAAATCCTAGAAGGATGGTGTAAGAGAAAACCAAGTAAGCTTGTCAGCTTAGTCAAGACTTAGTGACATGGTACGTTCTTGTTGTGACCCAAATCTCCTGAAATGCAAGCATGGCATCACTCCATGCTTCCATAAGATACTCTCCAAACTATGAGACTCAATAAGTATTTGTGGTGAAATGTAATGAATTCTTCTATGACTCCCAAGTGACTTGCACACACACGACATAGTTAAATCCAATAATTCAATTGATGCAAGATAATGCCCATACCTCATATTTAAAACCAATAAGTTATTTATAGTTATTGGTTTTAACACAATAATTTATAACCAATTACTAAATACATCAATTAAAACATATTATAATATATGTTATGCTTGCTATTTGAATATCTTGATCAACTTTCTATGTTTAGCTATGTTTCATAAAGGTTCAGAATGACGAGATAAGCGATTTAGTGACAATTTTTGGATTGGGAGATTATGGACAAAATTTAAGGGATGAAGAGGGGACAATAGTGTAAATATAATATAGCACTTGAAAGATTAGTTATAAAAATGTATAAGAAATTGCAATTGCAATATATTATAATATAACATAACATCTATTGACATCATGTATCACGGAATCTGGCTAGTTTCCGCGGATAACCCCCCTCTGAGAACTTGTCCGTTTCCTAGGATTTGTATGAAGTTCAAGTACGCTATATGATGATTTTCAAGCCACCTGAAATCGTTTCCAAATCCTCGAATAATCAATTGAGCATTCCCCATGTTAAGCCTCGCGAACCTTTGAAGCGACGCCGTGAAGTCTCAAGCTTTGTTTGTGCTTAGCAGATTACGAAAGATGCGGGTTGGCCCGAAAAGTCGCTCTTGCTCTCAAGCAAATTTGGCTAAATATGAAAAGTCTTGAGGGCGCTAAATTTCGCCCACATGAAATGAACTTTCAAAAAATGTAATAGTGTTGAATTTGGCGCTATTACACTTTTCCTGACACTTAAACTTTTTGGCTCTGGGCATTTCTTCATACTTTTTCATTTTAAATCAATCGTGCCACTTTTCATGCCTAAATTTATTGCTCGACTTGAGTTAGGTTTTCGATTTTCTTTTTCACTTAAAAGTGTTTTATTTCGCCTTTTTTCATTGTTTATGATTTTTGTTCTTCCTCTCTTCATGCTAGGCGAGTTCTCTTCAAACTGCAAATACATTTTTTAGAATTTCGACATTCTTCTCCAGCAATCTTCGCGTTTACATCTTGGTAAGTCGTTATCCCTGCTTTCTCTTTATTCTTCTTTCGTTTTTGTACATGTCTGGAGATTTTCATATGCGTTTTTATCTTACCTTCGTTCTCTTCAAACGTTTTTCATCCCCACACGCGTATTCTTCCTCTCCATTCGCGTTTTTGTTTCTCATGCCCTTTCCATGCTTCTTCTTCATCGATTTTTTGTGTGTCATACGCGTTTTTCTCCATTCACGTTTTTTCCATTTGCCCTCACGCGATGGAACCCTCACGTTTTGTTTTGAAAACGCATTTTTCTTTCTTCTTCCTAACGTTTCATTTGCAATCTCTTCTTTGTGCGTCGTTCTTTTTATGCACTTCTCTCCAACGTTTTTTGTGTTGGCTTTCTTCTTTGTTGCCTTGCAATCACGTCTTAACACATCACATTGAAGAAACTCTTGTTTTGCAAGGTCGTTATCCTTGGCTCTCATCCACATTTGCGATGTTTGTGATGGCAATAAAATGAATTTTAGTTGCAGCTCTATCCAAAGGAAAACAAATTTTGTTTTCAAAGCGTTCCATGTTACAAGAAAGTAACACTTTGCCAACCCCAAGCGCCGTTTTCATGCGCCTCTACATTTGTTTTACCAAAATATGCCAAAGATGCAGAAGTGCTAAAATTTAGCGCCCTGACATGTTGAACATGTCAAAATAAAATCTAACTCTGAAAAGTGCAGGAGCGCTAAAATTTAGCGCCCCTGCATCAAAACTGAAATTTCCAAAATGTAAGGGCACTTAATTTTAGCGTCCTTACACTTTTTACAATCTTTTTCAGATAAGCTTCATTTTTGTCCTTTCCACTCCTGAACCTTGTTCCTTCCGTTTTGTGCATCGTTTTGTGTGCCTTGTCATCCGCTCCATGCTTTCCCATCATCGTTGCTCGTTTTGCGCATTCCCATGTTACCTAACGACTAATGTTTGTTATGGCTCAACACCTTGCAGTCTCTTTTCAAAGATTTTCAAAGTCAGAGTGATCAAAGTTCCAGTTGTTTTTAATGACTGCCAGTAAACCTCCATCTTCGAAAGCAAAAGGCAAAATGAAGTACAAATATCAAGGTGTCTATCCGCCGACCGTAGTGGTCTCCAAGGTGGAAGAGATAAAAGACATGGAGGTTGGTCATCAGGACTTGGTTGATTTTGCAAAGCAAACAGAGACGAAGCCTCTTCCTGATCCAATGAGAGCAATCATACATAGCAACCTTCATTTGGTGGCAATGTTCCCTACAGCTGCACATAATACAGAGTTTGTTCTTCAGGTGGCGTCTCACTACATCAGAGAAAGTAGAAGTGTGATCGATTCTTCCGGGCACGAGATTCTTAGACTCGACCCTGATTTCTTTGACATTATTTTTAAGGTTCCTCATATGGAGAAATACATTGATATTTCTATATCAAAAGCACAAGAGGTCTTTGACGCTGATCCCAATAAGGCTAAAAACCTAATAAATACTCAATGGTTAAAGAAGCCTAGGCAGTCTGTTTCTAGATGGCCGAAGGGACTCCTGCGAAGCGATTTCAAAGATGACGTCAAATATATGATCACATTTTTAAGCAGAGTGAAAGGCTTGCTAGAATCATCCACTTTTCACGATTGGATGTATGAATACATCAGGATTATAAGAAGACAAAAGGTGCACATTGACTGGGGCAAACAGATCAGTGATGAAATACATGAACAACTGGTCAATGCTCCTTCTACATTGAAGTTCTATACGACTTCTTACCTGGTGTACGCGGCGGCTGTAATGAGACAATTCCCAGGTCTATCTACAAAAGGGAATCGGATGATGGTACCTGTGTACAGATTTTTCTATCAATTGGAGCTGAAGGAAAGCTTTCATCACTTCAGGCGAGTCACAGATGCTTTCTTTGCGCCTTTGCTTTTCAATTTTGATCCAGCTCTTGAAAGAAGGAGAGTATCCGATGAGGCATATAAGGTGGTAAGTAAAGTTGGATGCCTATTTCTTCAATTCTCAACATTTACTTACTTGAGAGTAGGGTGCTACACTGGTTG
>VDFB02265844.1:0-83628 GCA_007258455.2 Sequoia sempervirens
TAGTATCTATCACTTGTAGCTTGTCTACAATACTTAGCATGCTCATGACATGTATATGACATTCTCTTTGATTTGCATTTGGTGATGTAAGGAAAAATGAAGGATGGAGTGACTTAATCAGTGTTTCTATATTAGAAACATTTGGAACCATCCAAGGGAGTAAGGGGGGATATTTCTTGACATGCATCTACCTATAGTGGTGGGTAAACATATAGAAATGTTTGTTCCTTCTCACCATAGTGATCAAAAGATCATGGCCCTAAGAGATAGGATTGATCATTTAGAGATAGAGAGTGAGATTTTAAGGGGACTTTTAGGAGGAGAAATAGTTCCCATCCATAAATCATACTCACATTTACATACTATGACACCAACTCAATCACAATCTCATGCCTAGAGCGAGAGAGCACCAACTTGATCAAAGACTACAAAGAGTTGGAGACAAAGAAGTAGGAGCCCTACATTCTTGGGATCTTAGTAGTAATTGGAGGTATTTTTGAGGCTATTTAATTTGTGATTTATGGGTACTTAATTAGCCCCCTTGTATGGTAAATTTATATACATGTATACTCATGCTAATTTATATATGCCTTCTACGATGTAACTTATGTATCCAATAATTGACACATTTATATGTATGACACTTTGATTATCATGATTGGTTTTTATCTATATCTTATTGTAGTTGATCTCATATACATTTATTTCCCTTTATGCACATGGATGGTTTAGAGTTTAGCCTTCTAATTATTCATGGATCCTCGGGTATATGTATATATCTTATTCTTTTATTTTAGTATTTTTCAATTTCACAATGTATATGTAATATATGTATGAGTGGATGATACAAATGTATTATTGCATTTAGAATAACATGATGATTTTGTATAGTAATTACTTTGACATTCATGGTTTTATGGCATGCATTATTTTATTTATCATATAATATGGATATGACACGGACACTATGATTGTTATTTATGGTATTTTTAATCTAGGGGATTATAGATTAACTACAATAAGACTATTCACCAAGATTTTGAGATATAGGAGTTAGCGAATCATGTTAGAATACAAAAAATAATAGAGATGAATATGAATCTTTAGGGCACCAAAGACCAATTCTAATTTAAATTGACCATTAGGCTAGTACTCAATATCAACAAGTAAGAAGATTTATAGGTATCTCCTTAACTTATATATGAGATGGTCAACATGTTGGGTTTAAGGTAAAGGAAATTTCCCTTAGAAAATATGGCCTTTTGAATATTAGAAATAATCTTGGCTATTTCACCTAACACGTACATGTGCATGCTTTTCTTATTTACTCTGTTTCTAATCAATGTTACACACATAGCTTTGATTGGGGTCTACACTCAAGGGCATGGACATTATGTGATAGTTTTTTTTTGTTTGAATTGATTGGAGCATTGAACCCTATTATTTGTATTTTTTACCTCAATAATTTTTTTAAAATTTTATATTCATTAATCAAATTATATCATCAAGTCAATTCCTTGTGCATTATGTTGGTCCTTTGAGTTTCACGTGAGGTCTCCCTACCACCTTAGCTTGTGTCCTCAACAAGTATAAACTTTTAAAGATGAGAAAGACTCTTGGTTATTTAACTTAAGTTGTGAATGTGCATACTTTTCTTATTTATTCTATTTCTAATGAATGCCACCCTCATAGCTTTGATTGGGGTCTACACTCAAGGGTATGGAAGTTGTGTGATAGTTTTTTTTTTGTTTTTTTTAAATTAATTGGAGCATTGTACCTTATTATCCATATTTTTTTATCTCAACACTTCTAAAAAAATCCATGTCCATTAATCAACTTATGTCATCAAGTCAATTCCTTGTGTGTTGTGTTGGTCCTCTGACTAACATATGAGGTCTCACTATTACCTTGGCTTGGATATATTAAAAAAGTTAATGTTTACAACATTAAGTCTCATCTATAAATTTTATTAATTATTTTCTAATGTCAATTGCTTAAGTCAAAATCATCATATTATAGTCCTACCACCAGTGTCATAAATTTTCATAAAGTCTTATTGAATCCATAATCTATGCAAGATGATTAAATAGCATGATTGGTAGAAATATATGCTTTCCAAATCAATTTGATAGCTACATCATCTTGTGGCATGCTTCAACACCCTTGGTTCTTTTGTAGTTTATATTTTTGCAAAGTCGCAATCTGACTTAAAAACTGGTAAATAGGTTTTATAGAATGTTTGAGATGCTAACATGACTAGTTCTAGCATAAATTTTAATTTGAGTTCATTTATAATTTTCCCACAAAGTGTAACTTTATAATTAATTTAAGCTTGATGTGTAGTCACAATTTAATTTTTCAAAATTGAATTATTTTTAATTAATTAAATAACTTGATTGGTGAGCATTTAGAAGTTTGAGAATATGCTTTAAATTTAGATGTGAAAGTATTTATAATTAGAAGAAGAACACACTAGGTATATCTTGGTTCCTTAGCAACATTTTATGTAAATTTCTCTCGTGATATCTATTTGTATATTGGGAAAAAAAATTATTTAGTGTAATAATGAGGTACACAAGTCCAAGTTATAGTCTTCTCCAATGAAGGGACATTATATAAAATCAAAGTATGTCTCTTCTCTAATAATTAATTAATAATAATTGATTATACATCAACCTCCATGTGTTAAAACCAAACTTCACATAACCCCATGAGAGATAGTGATAAATTTAAGAAACACCCTTGAAAAAAGATAAAATATTGGCGAATCTTTCATTTTTTGGAAAATAATATTTACTTTTATTGGCAAAACTTCCTTTTTTTTGAACAAAATAAATAATTTCATTGGCAATTTTTTTTTGGTTGGTAACAGAGGTGATTTTATTAATAATTAATACAAATTACATAGAGCAACTTCTTGAAATGTCAACATAAAACCCTTTCCAACCCCAGTAAAAACCTTTATAGAAAACCTAACCCTACCAACTATCAGTAATACACTCAAATTCATGAGTTACATACAATAATATAGACCAAAGCTTCTCAGTCATTACAAGAAAGCAAGCCTAAAACCAACAATCCTTCATTGGCAATTTTTTAAATAACTAGAAATTTATAGAAATTATTGGAAAATCTTGACAAAAAATATGGAAAGACATTAATTACCATGGTGAATTATTCCTTTAAAAAAATTGTATGGAAAAGTAAGGGCCTACATATGGTAGGGATTGACTATTTTAAGCCTTAAGGTGTAGTGCTCATGTCTATAATTCATCAATTATTTAATATTTTAAATCAAACATTAAATATTTTAAATTGAACCTAAATTATTTTTCACCATCATTTATTTTATTTATAATCTAATGGTTTGGATTCTATTTCGGGCCCCATGTGCATTGGAGCTCTACAAGTACATTTTGGCCCATATAATTTAACCCCAACCATTAGATTATAAATAAAATCAATAGTGGTGATAAAAAATTGACAATATGGCCCTAAAGTAACCAATAATTATATAATCTTATTGGTAATTTATTTTTAGATAATATACATAAAATTTAGGTGAATCTGATTTAATTAGGTATCAAATATTGTGGCAAATTTTTGAGTTAAATTTTTTAATAAAATAAATTTGTTCTGGCAATTTAACAAAGGCTTAAATATTTTTTTATAAAAATGTGGTGATTCAAGCCTCCTTACAACTTGTACTATTAGAAAAAAAATTGAATCCACAATTTCAACTATTAGCCAATTGTCAAATACTAGCCACTAAAAAATCACTACTAAGAGAAAATATGCAAACAAGTATTCAAAATCCATAATGCAAAAGAATAGATTAACATACCATTGAGATGAAATAAGATGTACCTTGGGAAAACCCTCGGGAGGGAAAATTTAACCTCCAAAAGCACTCGCCTGCTCAATGTATTATCTAATGAATAAAGATCATAATACATTTGCAAAATCTCCATACAAGGCTTTTAAACCATCAAGATACTTTCACTCCATGTGAACAAGAAAATGAGAATCATGTAACCACACATCCCAATTCATGTGTCCTCTTCTCACATATGCAACCTATAAGAGATGTTTAATACAACCTTAGCCAACAAACCAACGGTTATGATAGCTAGTTAACCAACCTCAAAAAATAATCATGTGGTTATTTATAAAAATAATACTACGCAAAACCACCAAGTGGTATTACATAAACCATATGTTTAATACCATGAGCTCACAAAACCATGTCCCCCTCATTTACTATTTAGTACTAAGAATTCACAATCTTAGATATTTTCCCAATGTGCAAACCACATTGAATATTTTTTCCAATATATATTGTAGTGTAGAAAAATGTACACCTTTACATTTTCACACTATGTTTGCATCCCCTTAATTAATTGGACTTAATTAAGCCTTTAATTGGCCCAATTATATATTCACAAGCCTAATTAATTTTGTTTTCCAAAAGAGGAACCCACAAATTTAATCAATGCCTACACTTAATTACACATCTCGGAAAATGTGTGTTCTAGGTTTAGGGCCTAGGATCCATTTGCCCAAGGGCGAATGGGTCCTCCTTAAGTCTTGGATCCCATTTTTTAATATGTTTTTGGCAGCATTTTAATGATCTAAACACAAAGGTTGGTTTGTGATGTTTAATTGTTAGGTAATTAATGAAACACCTATAAATACTTAGTCTTTTTATCAATTCAAATCATCTAGCATCTGTAAGGAAGCTAAGGTAGAGAAGCAACTTCCTACACTAATCTTGAGAGGAGAATAATACAAAACTTGTACAAATCTTTAACAGTTACAAAAACTTAAATAGAAATAAACATAAATATCATGCATACCACGACACAGTGATTTATGTGGGGAAAACCTTTTCAGGAGAAAAATCCCACACTCCAAAAGCCACCCAATATATTATTCAACAATCACAAAGATTACAATATACTAGTAGAGCAAGCTTCTCATAGGAGTATCACCACTCAAAGACAACATGACCGTTATCAGACTCTCAGAAATCATCACAATATCTACCACAATCATGATATAACGGCCTCATAAAATATAGTTACATTCTAGGGCAAGATAGGCCAACAAAATATCTTCCATTAGATCTAAAACCTAATAACGAGCAGTCCAGATTTACAATATATCCTTTATTTAATGTATGTCGACCATTCTAGAAGTTTCCTAAAAATGTTAACATGCTCACATTTCACTCTGTGCTACCATTGTATACACCTATTGGTGTAACTAGGAAACATATATATAAATATATATACATCCTAGTCAACAATAAACTGCATATAATTGCAAGGTTGAGACACATTTTGCCAACAAATCTCCCACTTGTCGAACACCTTGCAAGAGAAACATGAGGGTGTAAACATTGTCTCTTTAATTGCTAGGGGCTAAAAGGCCCATAGTCTCTAAACACCATCTGAACTTCTTTGTGCCCATAGGCTTAGTTAAAGAATCATCAACATTCATCAAAGTCTCTACCTTAACCAACTTCACCTTGCCATCTTCGACCATATCTCTAACAAAATGATACTATACATCAATGTGCTTGGTCCTAGCATGAAATTTCAGTTCTTGGCTAGACATATCACACTCTGACTATCACAATAAATTGTCACTACACCTTGTTTTATACCAATATTTGAACACGGTCTCTTAAGCCAAATGGCTTCTTTACAAGCATGAGTAGTTTCCATATACTCTACTTTAGTAGTGGAAAAAGCAACCACAACCTGTCACTTAATCATCCAACTAATTGCACCACCAAATAAAGTAAACACATAAGCACTGGTGGATTTTTTGCTATCAACATCACCCGCCCAGTCTGAATCCACATAACCATGAATATCAAGGGAAATCTCGTCTTTAGTCACATTACTATGATAGCATAAGGAATAATCTGAGGTACCCCACAAATATCTGAAGACTTTTTTAACTACATCCCAATGAACTCTACCAGGATTAGACATATATCTGGAAAGAACTCCCAGTGCTTGGGTAATGTCTGATCTAGTACAGACATAACATACATCAAACTTCCAACTGCACTCTGGCAAGGCACTCTACTCATGTATTCCATCTCTGATGGGGATGTTGGACAATCTAAAATAGATAACTTTGTTCCAATTGAAACAGGAACACACAATGGTCTACAATCCTGCATATCAAACCTCTGTAAAATTGAATTCACATACTTACTTTGGCCAAGCCATAGCTTTTTGTTCACTCTATCTCTTTTAATTTCCATCCCAAGAATGTGTTTAGCTGCACCAAGATCTTTCATTTCAAATTTAGCAGCAAGTTGAGATTTTAATTCTAAAATCATACCTTTCCCTTTGCCAATAAATAACATATCATCAACATATAATGCAATAAACAGGAAACGATCACCATCAGTTTTATAATAAACACAATGATCTGATTTAGAACACTCAAATCCCAAACTCAACACATATGTATCAAATTTTTGGTACCACATCCTAGGACTCTGTTTTAAGCCATATAAAGATTTCTTCAATTTGCAAACCAATTTACTTTAACCTTTCACCATGTAGTGCTCTAGTTGTGCCATATAAATATCCTCCTCCAAATCACCATGAAGGAAAGAAATTTTTACATCCATTTTCTCAACCTTTAAATCATAAGCAGTAGTAATAGAAAGCAAAAATCTAATGGATGTCATTTTTGCAACAGGGGAAAACATCTCACCATAATCAACACCCTCAACTTGAGAGTAACCCTTCGCAACCAACCTTTCTTTTTACTTCTCAATACCTCCATCTGAACCAATCTTTTTCTTGAACACCCATTTACAACCAACATGTTTTCATCCTTCAGGAAATGGTACAAGATCTCATGTATCATTCTTTTTCAAAGATGGCATTTCTTCATCCATAGCAAAATTCTAGGATTCTACATCATTCATACCTAGTGCCTCTTCTACAAATCTAGGCTCATCCATGTTAGTATTCAAAGCAAAAATACATCTCCAATCATCAAGTGAATACCTTTCAGGTGGTTTTCTATGTCTTGTAGACCTATGAACAAGTTGAGTTGGAGGTTCTTCCTCCTCTTTTGAAGATCCAAAACTAGATGAGCTCTCCTCAACTTCTTGTCTATCCTTGGGCCTTGATTCAACTTTCTCAGGTGTAGAAGGAAATTGAATCACATCTTCCTATTTACTTTTTTCTAGCTGCAATGTAACAGAAGAAGGCTTAGTTTCTCTAAAAATAACACTTCTACTATGTATTACCTTCTGTGCAACAGGATCCCAAAGCTTGTATCCTTTCACACCATAACTATATCTGATGAAGATACATTTCACAACCTTGTTCTCCAACTTTGTTCGCTTCTCCTTTGGCACATGTGCATACGCCTCACAACCAAAAATCTAAGATGTATTAATGAAGGCTTGCGACCCGACTATGCCTCTATAGACGTCTTATCAACAAGAGCTGATGTAGGAGACCTATTAATCAAGTAACAGGTAGTGGCAACAACTTCAGCCCAAAACCTTTGTTCTAGGCCAACACCACTCAACATATTCCTAGCCTTCTCCATTAGTGTCTTGTTCATTCTTTTTACAACTCCATTATGTTGTGGAGAATACGAAGTTGTCTTCTATCTATGAATACCACAATCTTTACATAATCTATCAAAATAATTAGAGCAAAATTCACCACCATTATCAGTCCTTAAACATTTTATTTTCTTTCCAATTTGCAACTCAACCATTGCTTTAAATTCTTTAAATTGAATGAAAACTTTAGATTTAATCTTTAGAAAATATACCCATGTCCTTCTACTATAATAATCAATAAATGAAACATAAATGTGGATTTACCAATCAAAGGAACATCTATAGGACCAAACACATCATAATGAATAAGATCCAATACACCACAATATTTATGAGAACTTATATAAAACTGAATGCGGTTTTGTTTTCCATAAATGCAATGCTCACAATACACCACAATATTTATGAGAACTTATATAAAACTGAATGTGGTTTTTTTTTCCATAAATGCAATATTCAAGATTACAATCAAACAAACCTTCAACAAGGTTTTTATTTTTCAAGGTCCTTAGACCCATTTTTACAATGTCGCCAAGTCTCTGGTGCCATAACATAGTTTTCTCTACAACTAACTTTTTCTCAGGAGAAAGAGAACCCTTGGGTACACAAAAGCCATGACCATCTGCTGAAAGTGAAACCCTCACTTCTTTCAGAAACTTGCTTTTCATAGAAGTACTATTGCACTCAACAGTGTGTGCATCCAGCTTATACAATGTGCCATATCTGACACCTTTAGCAATCACCATAGCACCTCTGACCATCTTGCATCCTGCATTAGAAAATACTACCTGCACACCCTCATCTATTAGTTTTCTCACAGATAACAAATTTCGTGCTAATCCAGGGATATAATGTTAGAAACCAAGATCACTTGCATGCAATCACCTGTCACATGGAAAAGATATGCAGAACCAAAGAAGATGTTTTGTAAACCTCAAAGTAAAAATGCATTGAAGAGAATCGATTATTACAAAGAGATCAATCCTTATGAAGGAGATCAAGAAACCCTAAAAGGGAAACCCTAAATGAAACCCTAGTGTGCACACTTAATAATTAATCAATTATTAATGTGCCTAAGTTTAGCTTAAGTAACTAAAGGAATAAGTGACTTAATTAATTACCCAATATGATATAATTAATTAAGTGGAATAACTTATTACTCTAACACCCCCCTTAAGATGAACTTAGGAAGAAGCTAAAACACTAGAATAAGATGCATGAAAGCAAAGATGGGTCCCGACAACTAGGCCTAATCAGGTACCCATTTACAAATGCAAGAATGAGGTAGAGAAGGAAAAACCCAGTGGGACAAAACCCCCCTACAATGAGATGACATGTTGCAAAGAAGCACTGGAAGAACTCTGTAGAATAACACTGGAATCTGATTCTGGCAAGCAAGGAAAGATATTTCTATTTACTACTAAAACCAGATGAGAGTCACTGATTGACTCAAGGAATCATGATAAAGCAATAGCAGACCCGATGCTACAGAACACTGGAAAACTCCAAACAGGAACAACCCTAGAATCTATGAAGCAACAAGCAATTATTGAAAGATGTATTACTGAAAACGAAGTGCAAAGATGCAAGATGCACCCTCCCAACTGCCAAAACATCCAAGTAATCTCCAAACAACCCATCGGGCCAAATATGGACTAAGCGATCAACCTGGGACAGATACAGAAAAAGTGCATGGACAGCAACATAGAGCTCCTTAATACCTTTCCAATGGTGCAAAGATAGCGAAAATTGGAGATCGTGGCAAAAAGTTATGAGCTCGGAAGTCCAAAATAAACATCTGACTTCAAACAGAAATAAATGAAGATAAATAGTAAAATACTAAAAAATAAATAGCACCATTGGAAAGTGCTTGGAACCAGCTTTCCGGCGATAGCTTGTTTTCCCAATTTCGATAACGTATGCCCAAGTTATGACCAAAAGAAAAAAAAACTACTCTTTTAGGAAAAAGCAGGGCTAGGAGAGGGCAAAGAGGGTCGACTGTACGGATGACGTCATGCTAACGTCAGCAAAAAGTGAGCCTAAATTTGATGGCCATCTGGCCGTCGCCGCAAAAAATTGGGCCCCCTGCAAAAAAAATTCACAGAGCCCCTACTTGCTGATATGACCAGGGGCTAGGTGCCAGAGTTGGCCGAGGGCCAGCCGCGGAGCTCCCGGTCTCCATAGGACTGCCGCGGGGCTGAAAGAGGCCCACGGGGGCTGAGCTGAGGTCCCCTCGGCCATATGATCAGAGCGGGGTGGAGGGAGCCCTCAGGGGTTGGCAGCAGGGCCCGACGACGATCCGGACGGAGGAGGCCGGCGACGGCGGTGGATGGGCGGCCGCCGGGCGGCGAGAGTCATTTGAACTGGAGGCACCGCACAAATCCCCAAAAATGGCACATTTTTTAAAAAAATGATTTTCGTGCTTTGATCTGCGTGCTGGGGAGGTCGTACGGCCCCCTTGGCAAAATTTTTTTGCCTCCCGGATCAACTGCTCCAAATTCGACGAAATGACAGGCGTTCTTAGGGTTTTTGGCTACTACGAATGTGATGGCGGTGTCCATTTGAGCCCAAAGTGTCCTAGAAAATCAGCTACCCCTAGATCTTGCAAAAAAGATGCCTATAGAAACCCTTGCATTAAAAACTCACTGAAAGTCCATATCTTCATATCACAAACAGGTAGCTGCAGGTCTGGAGCTCTGATACCATGTTAGAAACCAAGATCACCTGCATGCAATCACCTGTCACATGGAAAAGACATGCAAGAATGAGGTAGAGAAGGAAAAACCCAGTGGGACAAACCCCCCCCTTTTTTTTCTATAAACCTCAAAGTAAAAATGCATTGAAGAGAATCGATTATTACAAAGAGATCAATCCTTATGAAGGAGATCAAGAAACCCTAAATGAAACCCTAGTGTGCACACTTAATAATTAATCAATTATTAATGTGCCTAAGTTTAGCTTAAGTAACTAAAGGAATAAGTGACTTAATTAATTAACCAATATGATATAATTAATTAAGTGGAATAACTTATTACTCTAACATATAAAACACACCATTAATCCTTTTTATTCTACCATCAGGAAACCTGATTTTAAATTTACCTTGACCAACAATGTCTAAACAAGAATAATCACCCAAGTACACCTTACCTCCATCAAATTCTTCATATTCAGAAAACCATTATCTATTAAAGGTCATATGGAAAGATGCACCTGAGTCAATTGACCATGCATCATTACCTGCATGAGTTGCCAAAATTATGATGAGTGCATCGCCATCTTCCTTCTTAGACTCAAAATAAGAATCAACTTTCTTCTTTTTCTTCTTTTCTTCTTTTCATTCCTTACGAACATGCTCGGGCTTACCACAATTCTGGAAAATAAATTTGTACTTTCCAAGAGATTTAGATCTCCCCTTGGACTTGGGGATTTTCACGCGGGATTTTCACGCTTCTCATTCTTCTTGCCTTTTTCCTTAGTTCTTCCATGAACATTCAAGGCCTCCTTGGCAATGATGGATACCTTCATCCTCATCTCTTCAGAAAGCAAAGAACCCACCACATCTTTAGTCTTCAAATAACAAAAGTACTCCCAATAGCCATAACAAGAGAATCCCATGAATCGGGCAAAGAGCAACGCAGGATCTGACATTTCTCCTCCTCATCCATTTTAAAACCAACTGATGCCAACTGAGCCACCATCATATTGAATGCTTCTAGGTGGTCAGTAATTCATCCACCCTCTTCCATTCTCAAGGAATATAACTTCTTCCTCAAGAAAATATCGTTCACTAAATATTTGGCTTGATACATCTCACCAAGATTCTTCCATAGTTTTTGTGCAAAGGTCTCCTCATGGACATTAATTAAAATAGAGTCTACTAAGCACAATCTAATTAGATCCTTGGATTTACGATCCATAACATCATATTGAGTAGCCTGAGTAGGATCTGCAGGCCTTGAAACATTCTCATCAACAACATCCCACAGATCTCAATCTATCAACAGATCCTCCATCTTTAGCTTCCACATCTCAAAATTATTTCCATAAATTTTCTCCACCTCTATTCTCCCTGATGAACTTGCCATCTAAAAATTCCTACAACAAGATCACAAAGTATCTTCTACACAAGCTCACACTCAAATATGGACTAGTTCAATAAACCCAACAACCCACAACTAAAACCAAAGGTGATCAATCTCTTATACCACTTGTAAGGAAGTTAAGGTAGCAGAACAACTTCCTATACTAATCTTGAGAGGAGAATAATGCAAAACTTTTACAAATCTTTAACAGTTACAAAACTTAAACAAAAATAAGCATAAATATCATGCATACCATGACATAGTGATTTATGTGGGGAAAACCCTTTCAGGAGAAAAACCCCACACTCCAAAAGCCACCCAATATATTATTCAACAATCACAAAGATTATAATATACTTGCAGAGCAAGCTTCTCACAAGATTATCACCACTCAAAGATCAAGAGACAACACGACCGCTATCAAACTCTCAAAAATCATTACAATCTCTACCATAGTTGTAATACAATGCCCTCATAAAATAGAGTTACATTCTAGGGCAAGACAGGCCAACAAAATATTTGTCATTAGATCTAAAACCTAATAATGAATGGTCTAGATTTACAATATACCCTTTATTTAATGTATGTTGACCATTCTAGAAGTTTCCTAAAAAAGGTAACACGTTCACATTTTGCTCCGTGCTGCCATTGTATACACCTATCAGTGTAACTAGGAAACATATATAAATATATATACATCCTATCAATAATAAACCACATATAATTGCAACTTGTTGAGACACATTTTCCCAACAACATCAAGGCAACTTTCACATGAGCAAAGATTATTGTCAAGAGTATTGGAGAGTAGATTTATCAATCAATTATTGCAGCATTCAAGATCCTATCATGATGTCAAGATTTATGTGTGTTCATGCATGTTTTTGAGCTAACATTGTGATGTAGGTTTTAAGTTTCAAGCAAGCATTCAAATATCAAGATATATCAAGCAATCAAGCCATTTCATGGAAGATCCAATCCTTAGAGAGATGTGTTAGACTTCATTCCTCTAAGGGTAACTATTAAAGGGTTTGGTGAGGTGTAACAAGCTTTGTTCATTCATCAATTCCTTCCTTTTATCATTATTTCATTATCAAGGTTTAATTACCAAACTAGGGTTTGACCAAGGCAAACCCTTATCCACCAAAAACAAACATTTTTCTCCTCTTTTTGTCTTTGCAGATTTATAGGTGAAGAAGGATTGAAATTAGATCAAAAGTGCAATTTTGCAAAGTTATCAAAGTTGTTATCAAAGTTGTCAAGACACGAAAACTCACCTACAGGTTTTATTTTTGACTTTCTGATAGTCAAACTTGGGGGAATCATAAGCTTAGATATGGGATCCGAGGACTGCAAAAAGAATTTTCAGACCCCTGTACGGAGACCCATTCACCCCTGGGCAAATGTCCTTCAGCAGAAGTTGAAACCTACTTTTGGAGCCGGATAAACACCATCCTAACCTTCTTAGATCTACTAGTTAATGGTTGTTTCTGTTAGAATTATCATAATAATTTGTATTTCAAGTGTTAGATCTCATAGGTTTGATTGTTAATGCACTTTTATTCTTCTCCTAAAACTTTTTTTCAATCATTTCTATCACAAGGAAGTCAAGGCAACATAGTGTCCAAACCTAGGGTTGAATCACCTTGAGGGTTGCAAGTCAATTCTAATTGTTTATGGCACTATCCCTCTTCCTAATGAACATGGAAAAGGTGGATTTGTGATTAGGTGGACACCCCCTTTTGCTTTTGGCATAGGTCCCTCATTTCACATCCCATTTTTAGGTTTCTTATCCATCTCCCATATTTTTTTCCTTCATTTTAATTATATACAACATACAAAGTGGCCCCAAGAATGTCTAACCCATGTACACACATCCCTATATTCCCTAGGAGCACCAATAATAATAATAATTTTGTATTATGTAAGGTGAAAAATATACCTTTTCCTAACATTCTCCCACTTGTATACATTGCACAAGGGGTCAAAAGTATAATCAAGCATTAAGGGAATAATCCTTAAAGATAACATGTATCATCATGATATCTAAGTGCGTGCTTCATGTACTCTATGGAAATGTGTGTAAAATTAGCCAAGGCGACCTCAATCTCCAACCTAAAATCCCTCATCCTCCATCATGTTAATGCAAAAAAAATAAGACCTTATCCAAAAGAGATGTCACACTAATTGTCATAGAGAAGAATGAATCCTACCTCAAGTTGATATCTGAACATAAAAACTACATCCAACGGTTACCAATAGGCCTAAGTAGTTAACAAGAAATAGTCATTGTAGCTAGAATTGAAACCACATATAGTTTCTAGCATATCCAATAATCATGCCTCAAAACCAAGATATACTCATCATAATAGGTAAAATTTATGCCATCAACATATCCAATCAAATCTATGATAAAAATTCCATGTATAGACACTATTATGCATAAATAAGTTGTGAAGACCCTCAAAATTAAAGTATATCAAGAAAATCCAATAAATGACACATATACAACCTAGAACTCCCACTACATGGGTACTGTCAAATCTAAAAAATGATCAAAGAATCCAAAGATCCACCAATATCACTCACATAGAAGGTTTAACCAATATCATAAATATCATGTCTTACCAAGGAAAATCCACAATAATATGAAAAACATACACACAAAACTATTACAAAACAACTCCCACCACTAGTTTCCATAACTCTTTTAAGTTATCCACATTTAAAATATGAAAGTGATTAATGAGCATCCATGTTGTTACTAAAAAATAATGGTACAATAAAAACACATGACCACAAACATAGTGATCACAATAGATCCACATAAACCTCAACTCCAATGTAATGTGAACATGAACCTCCAAGAAGAAACAAAAGATCAAAGAGTACAAAAAAATCAAAACCATTTAGCATGTCCTACCAACACCTCTAAGTGCTCAAATTGTGTCAAGTACTAAGATATCCTTCACAAAATTTCAAATAGAAAATCTTTATCAACATCCAACCATAGACCGACTATGATGTAGGCTTCTCAAACTAAAGGAAGATCAAACCAAAAGACCCATTCCCAAAAACAAGGGAATAAGCCCAAAACCATCCTCTACAATCCTTAAATAAGCTCTCCCAAACTAACATCCATAGCTCAATACTCGTTCTTGTGAGAAGATAAAGGAAAAATAACCCATGCCAAGAAATTCTCAAATAAGCGCTTTTGAACTAATATTCATATCTTAAGAAGCATTCCCATGAGAAAATAAAGTGAAATTAAATGCATTTGAAAACAAGGTGGGGAATACCTATTAGATGATTTAGTATCAAGAGGACCAAGAGCGAGGAATGAGATTTCTCCTTTAGGACACACTAAGCCACAATTAATCTCTCCAAGAATAATCTCCTTAATAGATTCATGTTGACCTCACATTCAAGTGTAGGCTCCTCGATCTTCCTATTGAAACCTTGTTAAAGAGTAAATGTCTCAACACACAATTTGCAAGAAATGAGAGATCTCCTAGCCTCATCCAAATATGACATAGATGTACAATTGATTATCTCCTACCAATTGAACTATAATGTAACACCACAATGACTAGAAGCTCACAAGAAAAATGATAGCCATAAATAATCACTTAAATTATTTGAATTCACAGAAAGCTTTGACTACATGATCAATATAGGATCAAGAACTCTCCATGATGTCTTGATTTATATCTCCTTAAAATATTATATGTAGCAAATGAACATATCTACTCGCAAGAGCACTTGTATTATATAACAACACTCTAATGGACAATCAAGATTCCACCATGGCACAACATTCATCCTCTAAACAAGGATCATCTATCAAACTAAAAAGTCATAACCAACACCTCTGCCAAAGACTCCAAGTGTCCTTTGTGGCTAACTATTATGTCAATGTCTCCAAATCACATGAAGATAACCATATCCTATCAATAGAACTGAAGATGTCAAAGAACTCTCATTTCATACAAGAAAAATGTCTAAGAGATCCTTCATCACACCAACAACCACTGCAAAAGATCATTCATCATCAAATAATGAATCCAAATGAATAAGATACACCACTTACATTCATGAATCACTCCAACACTACCAATAATGTACCTATATAACAACCATGCCATGCAAAATATATGAATGTAAAATGAACCTCCATGACACCATAATCACCACCAAATATATACCTACATTAAACTCCCACCAATTCTCACATGTTTGCATCATATGGTTAACAAGTCTAGGTCCCAAAAAATAATTGTATTAAGTAACACTAGTTATCTCTTTGCCTCAAATGATAACCAAAATAGTAAACCAATTGACCAAACTAGGTATACCAAATATAATTTTCATCCACGTTAAAATATATATGTATATAGATAATCCACATCTAAATTATCTATGCAACTTGTAAGTATAAACAACCTTAAAAACTGCACAACTCATAGATCTCACAATGTAATACACAAATTCAATCATACATCAGTAACCATATCAAACAAGGAAAACTATAGATATTCATGTAATATTTCCACGACTCAAACACTAAAGCATTAGTAGATTCTATCATCATTAAATATAAATGAAAATAAAAAATTTAAATGCAATATCAAAACTCTCAATCTACATCAAATGTGACGTTTGATTAAGCAAAAAGATTCAAAATGCATAAACAAAAATAGTGAAATTTTACCAAATAAGTTGAATATTTGATGTGAGCTCATAATGTTGGAAATGTGGTTAATTGAACCATTAGCATGACATTGCAATAATTTAAAATCCTCTTCTTGAAAATGGATCATGAAAGGGAAAATTTATAGGCTTGGCAGGATTAAGCTCAACCGTTGAGATCAAAAGATCAAAGAATGGCTTAGATGAAGTTGGTTGCGTAGTTGAGAGATGGAGGGAGGAGATAAAAGAGATTATTTAATTTAAAATTATCTTTCTAGGGGATAGTTATGAGATGTGTGGTGAGAAATAAAAGAAATATTTATTTATTTTAATTTATGAGAGGGATTTAATTAATTAAAATAATTAAATCATGTGAGAAGGGGACATGAATCAAGAATGAGGACTTAGGAAAATGATTTAGGACTTAAAGAAAATGGATTAGGATTTAAGGGAAAATGGATAATTAAGATAAATGATGGAATTATGACCTAGGATATTTTATGTGTCTACAGATTCAATTTGCTACAAACTCACAAAGTACCATAGTTAAATAAGCCAACACACAACTCAAATAGAGATGTAAGTGAATAAATCACACCATCTCCAATCATGGTCCATTGCAAAGTGCATATAAAACTCTCTTTGTTGCCTATAATAAGTCTAAGATTGGACACCATGAGCATAATATACAACATGTCCAAGTAAGAAAATAAAATCCAACTTTCAACTAATATTTTTATCCAAAATAATAACATTTGGGAAAGCCATTGATAACACAACATAGTTGTCAAAAATATCTTTTTGTTGATTGTAAGAACATGAATTTTTTATTCCTTGAGTGAAACTTATGCCCTTTAAAAATATCCCCTCCATCATGAATCAAAAAGTATTTGTTGGTGGTTGGTGGACTGAGATATGATGGTATGTTCGTGGCTAGATAGTAGTGAGGATAGAAACTAGTGGCGCCACTCATAAGCTAGGGGTGTTGGAATTTACCCCCTTTAAACCTCACATCACCCTCCTACTAACATCAACATACCTATACCCTTAGCCAATCATTTTTTTATTTTAAAAAAATTGTAGACCATCAAACCTTTCTATCAACTATACTTTTTGGCATTGAATGTACAACTACAAATATAGAGACCTAACAACATTGACAATTGTAAGGCCATATGGATTGTACAACTATATGGATTTTTTACCATACAAAATTTTGATCCACCAATTTCTCCATGGAAATGAAAATGGTAAAAAAATTGACCCTAAATATAATTATGTTTTTTATAGATTCATAGGTTTTTGGCTCTTCTAAACTTAATTGTAAGGTTCGTTTTTGTTTAGGTCTCTAAAAAAAGCTCATCCCCAAAACCCTCATAGAAAGAGTCCAAACAAAAAATTAACTTGTCAATTTTAATCAAACCCTAGATTTGCAACAATTCAAGCTTATAAACACACCCATGACTTTGAAAATTCCTTCAATCTTTTCTCGCAAGATGTTGGATTCAACTATGCACAGGAATCTACTTCTTCCAAGGGTTAACAATACCAAGGAGACATCCTTCCACAACTTGAAAATCTAGCTTTAGTATCAAATGAAAATAAATTTGTTGTCATAATGAACTATTTTCATATAATCCCATAAGATAAAAATATACAAACAAGCATTTAGAATCCACAATACAAAAGAATAGACAAACATACCATCAAGATGACATAAGATGTGCCCTAGAAAACCTTCATGAAGAAAAACCCCAACTTCTAAAAGTACTCACACAATCATGTATTATCTCATGAACAAATATTACAATAAACTTAGAGTATCCATGTAAATTTTCTAAAATATCAAGCTCAATCTCCTTGCTTGCACTACATGCGAACAAGTAAATGATAATCATGTAACTACATATCTCATCCCATGTTTCCTCTCCTCACATACACATCCTATAAGAGATGCTCAATCCAAGTTCCAACCTTAGTCAATAAGCCAAAGGTTATGACAGTCAATTAGCCAACCTCAACAACTACTCATATGCTTGCTTTTGTGGAAATAAGATTATACAAAACCACCAAATGGTATTAAATAAACCATTTGTCTAATACCACAAACTTAAAAAATTATGTCCCCTCATTTACTTTTTGATTCTAAGTTTTCCTTTTTTGATACTAAGTTTCTTCAATATATTTTTTTTAGTGTGTAACTCGCATTAAATATTTATCCTAATGTTACATACAACTTAGTGACCCGAAGAATGTCTAACCCGTGATATAATGCAAGAATCCCTATATTTTCTAAATACACTACAAATAATATTTAGTTTTACATTATGTAAGATAAACAACACGTATTTGATTCGACTATGAAACAAAGATATTTAAAAAATGTGAAACAATATAACTAGCTTATTGAGAGCCCCCACTTTATACATACTCTATTACAATATTGAAAATCCTTGGAAAAAAAAATTATTAGGAATTCTCACCATGACATCAATAATGAGTGTACTTGTCAAATATGTATTTATTGTCATTAGGGTATATGATCACGGAGGAGGAGGTACATTGTCAACCATTACCCAATAGCATTCTAGGGACTTATCCCTTACTACATACTGTATTTCTTCCAAAACCAATAAAGGGGATGCTGGGTGCCATTTGTAGTTTCAATCTTTCTTCTAACCAATGGTAGTCAGACTATCCATGGACGCTCCTACCACAGTCGACAACTTGACCAGTCATACTGGGAATCATGGAGGTTTGATGAATATCCACTAAGTGTTTGATCAACAACTTCTGATGGAATGTAAAAAAGGTTATTTGGATTAGCCTGTGCAATAGTAGCTTCAAGAGACTGGTTGCTTCTAGTTGGCCTCCATTAGAGGAGGAGAGAAGAGAAGAGTGGGTGTGAGAGTGAGTGATACAGTTATGGCGAAATACTTAAAAGAGCCCGAAACTTTTACCAAATCTCCCATTTTGAACTCCCCACCTTTTGAAGATTGCATTTGAATTGATTATATTAAAATTGCTCCAAGGAAATCAAAGAAAATCTCAGTAGCTTATATTTTAGGGGAAACTATACCTGGTTTGTAGTTGTGGACCATAATTCTCATTTAAAACATTGCTTCGGGTCATGTTACTTTCAGTTTTGTTCTACTACCTCTCAACTTACTAAGAATACAAGGAAAGCTTGGGTTGTAATGCTTTTAAAATGGTGTAGGCGTTGGAAGATGATTGTGGAGACTATTACCTCTGTAATGGTGTGAAACTAGACTGTAGTCGATATAATTGTCCCAAACTAACTTCATTTTTTAAGATATTTAGTATGATGACTTTTGGGGATCAAGAACATGACATTAGTTACAATTTCAAGATTAGTTTTTAAAATATTTAGTATGATGATTTTTGGGGATCAAGAATATGACATTAGTTACATTTTCAAGATTAGATACAATTTTAATATTAGTGTATCTGTCAGGTCATTTTTGTTTCTAGTAATCAGCTTTAAAGAAACAAGGTGAATGAAGTAGAGCCTTAAGATATACAAAAACAAAATCTTATTTGTCATCATTTGGTCCTTTCGTTCATATGATGGTAAATTTGAAATCTAGGCTATTAATAAGTTTAATTATCTCTTAGATGATAATTAGTAAATTGTTGGGTATTGCTCTAATTATATGTTTGGTTGAACTCGGTGCATTGTAGGGGAGATCCCTCTTAGACAAAAATTGACTAACCCTTAAACATGTGAATATATACTCTAAGTATTGGTATCATTATTTGTAACTTTAATGTCTATATCAAGCAACTTTTGTGAGGTTGAAGTTAATGATAGTACTATTGTATTTAGAAGAATGAAAAATAGTTTTGATAATAGTATAAATTATTGACTGCTAGCCCTAGTGTATCTTGTTAGCTTCCTCTATTCCTCCTTTGATATTAAATTTATCATTGGGGCTACACTCTTCCTTGCTTGGGTCATCTTTGGTATTATGCTTATTGTAAGCCTTGCAATTATAATGCTAGGTATGAGAGAGGTTATTCGAACGAAAGTCATTATAATAGAGATTGGCCTAATTCATGCTTTCCAAGCCCTAAAGGAATACATCCCTATTCTTACCCTAGATGATGCAATGATCACTATTGATATCATTGATAAAAACAACATGAAATAAAGATATTATCATGGTGGATAATATGAGGAAGGTGCCAAAAATGTCATTGCTTACAATATTGACCATTTTGACAAATAAGATTAACGTGCATAGTCTTGAAGCCTACCATGGTGTTAAGAAGGTAACTATCAAACCTTAGCATACTAATGGATGTCCTCTAAAGCCAATATATCATTGTCCTTGCAAAGAGGTGTCTTGTGAAAATGGGTTGTGCTATTGACCACTCAAGTGTTGTCATGTTTTTCTCATTCACAAATTAGGTTATTACATAGTTGGAGATTTGAATGGGAGGAAAATATGAAAGTACAAGAAGAAAGTATATATATATTGTCCAAGCATCTAGATGAGAAGGTAGTTTCTCTACGTTTTCCTAAGTTGGATGCCAAGTTTACAAAACTTTCCTTAGAGCAAGCTATTATATTAGTGTTCTTGTAGAGGGTCCTTATAAACTTGTACACTAGTAATATTAAGCTAATCGTGGATTTTTCATGACTTGTTTGGAAAGAGCTATTTTTTATGATATCAATAGGATCACTAGCTAGATTAAATACCAGTTTATGACCACCTTGATGAAAAATTGAAGTAGAAACCTATTATGTTAAGCATGTGGATCTCCAAGAGAATGATTATCACATTTTGATTAACAAGGAATCACATTGATAGCATCTAGTAGTAACATCAAAGGACCAAAATATTGATATATTTCAACCCAGTTTGCTTCCTCTTCTTCCGGCCCCTGATAAGGCACTTTAGGGACGTTGGTTACGTCCATTTCAAAAGGTTCTTTCTCTTCCGGCATTTTTTCATCCCCTTTAACCTTTATTTATATATTAGTAAGAAAATAAGACTTTTTGTCTTTTTATTCTTTTTATTCTTTTTATTCTTTTTGTATTATACAATATATAAACTTTATTAGTAAGAAAAAAATCCATTTTTGTGTTTTTTTTTTTTGTTATGTTTGAGCTAAACGACGACTTTTTCTACACAAAACCGCTAAAAACAAAAAAAAGAAAAACATAAAAATGGATTTTTTTGCATGACTATTGCTGGTATTTTTTTTTAGTTAGAATTCATTCCAATATAAGTTTTAAATTAAAAAAATTCTTATTCTGTAAATGAATTACAGATGTATATAAATAAATTGAAATTATTCTTATTCTAAATCCACATTCAGGATAATTTCATCACAAACAATTTCATCAGAGTAACCCTGTCCAGGCTTAGTTATTGATAGAGTAAATTGATCCGTTATTTTAAGAAGAAATTTTTTCAATCAGAAATCATTGTTTAATCTTAATTGTTCTTTATTTTGATCACAGGATGAAGAAGATCTTGAAAAATTTTAAGTTTGTCTTGGGGGCAGATTTTTGAAGAAGAAGAGAAAGGTGTGGCTTCTCTTGGGGAGAAGAGAAAATGACATTTTGTTGCAGGTTTTGAGGTGATATACAACAACAAAAACAATGGAAGATTATTGGATATTACATCAGTGATTTTATAGTTGAATATTGCGGGTTGAAGGGAGCTAGAGAGCTTCAAATGAAGAGGGATTGAAGGAGATTATTTATATATTTGATCTTGCTGTTATATATCAGAATTATAATAGTTTTTTTAATGGTTTACATTAGCCCATATGGCTGCAAAACAATATAATTTTAGAATTGCCTTGTTATTAAGTGATTTTAGGAGAGTTTGAATGAGAAATTGAAGACATTATTTGTAGATTTTTGTGTTATTTAAAACATTTTATGAGTTGCATTGTATGTTGTTGTGAGTTTGTGACTAAGGCTTGATTTTCTATTTCATCAGTAACTTAATTCACTTTTATGACTTAAAAGTGATATTGGAAACAAAAATATGGCTATCATTTCAAAATGGGGAGTGGTCATAAAGTAGTTATGAGTTAGTTAGGAGAAAGAGAAGTTATATATCATGGATGATTAATATGTGAATCAAAAATAGTAACACTGCAATGAAAGTACAAAATTTACACTTCAACAATCACTCAATAAAGCCTAGAAGATCTATGTGTAAAATAAAATGATAAACAATAATACCATAGTAAAGACCTTGGATTTCTCTAATGTTTCTTTGATAAATACTTGATGTAGATTGCTCTAAGATTTTTAGCATAACCTTGATATCAACATGATAAAATGAAGGCTTGATGCTTGATAATGGATGTTTGATAATGATAAATTGATAGATGCTTGATAGTAAAAGTGCATTAGATAAATTTTGATAACATGAGTGCTAGCAGGTGTGAATGAGACAAAGCTTCTTATTTATATGTTTCACTTCATATTTTGATCAATGGTGGAGATTAATTAGAAAGATCAATGGATTAAAAAATTCAAGATAGGGTAGACCCAAATTTAAATTTGATGGGGAGAAATTTATAAGAACTAAATAAATACATATTTTTTAGCTCAAAATGATAGTTTGAGAAATAAATAAGCATTAATTTTTTTTTTAAAGAAAATATGTAATTTGAATAAAATATTTTAATTTATTTAAAAGAGAAGTGTTAGCTAATTAAATATTTTTTAAAAATTATTCAATTATAGAGTCCTACCAAAGATAAATTTAATTTAATTTTAATGTTGGATGAAAAATGATAAGTGATAAATTAATTAAATAATTAAAAATATTAATTAATATAGATATGATAAAAATATTAAGATAATTAAATAATTACAAATTATTTAATTATTATAGATGAAAAAAGGAAAATGTTAAAAATTATTTAATTAATTATAGATAGAAGAAATGATAAGATGAAAATGCAAATCAGTCATTTTTAGGTGTCTACATATATATAAGGTGATTCAAATTTAAAAAGGTTCTCTTTTTATGTGCTTCTCCTCTCAACACAACCATTGTACATATATTGTGAAGAGACTTAAAGAACTTGAATAATTTCCCCAAACTTCATGCTAATTATTCTCCATTAGTTGTGGGTTCTTTGAATGTTTGACTTATACTCATTTATTTATATGTTTCTTATATGTTTGGCTACACAAGAAATGGAATAGAGAATTTATTCTATAATTTGAAGGAATATAAAGAATATTTTAAAATATTGTGTCTTTATGTTTTTCATTTATTGCATATTACTTATATGTATAATGTGTGATTTATTCCTCACAATTTACCTATATGTTTTTTAAAAATAAAAGGGGTAAAAACTTTTTTAAAATCAAGAAACTACAAGTACAAAGAGATCAGGGACCCAATAGGATCCCAGGAAAAGAAAGCACCAGAACACCCATACAAAATCAAAACCACCACCCACAAGACCACAAACACCTTAGCCAACCAAATCATCAGAAATGACCCTCTCTAAATCATGACAATAATTAGGGGATAACTACTCCCAACCCTCAATCTTCCACTCATCAGCACGCTCTAAAGCCTACTTTTCCAAACAATTAGCAACCCCGTTCCATTCATGTGGGATGAGGGTAAAAGATACCACCTCCAACATAGAGCACAACTACAGAATCTGACAAACAACCAAAGCAAGCTTCCAATTAACATCAACCAACTTTTGCTCATTCAACAAGCTAACAATAATTTGTGAGTTAGATGCACAAATAATCTTATGCCAACCCAAAGCACATGCACACTCAATAGCCCAGAGAATTGCCAACCCTTCCATAAAATTGAACTAGAATGCTACCCTTTGTGAATGGAGAAAAATAAAATAACCAAGCCAGAGCAATCTCTTCCCACTCCACCAATCCCACCAAGCCCAGGATTACCCCTAGAGGAACCATCAGTGTTGGTCTTCAAAATACCCACTAGAGGAGGCACCCATTGACCAACCCTATGAACCTTCTTTTTAGCCCTCCTACCTCTTCCGACACAAGCAAAATCCGCAATAACTCCCTGTAAACCCAACCTATTCATAATCTCATCATCAATCCTTTCCAAAGGATAAGGAACTTCACATTTAGCTTCCACCATCTCCTCGATCATCCCCACAATTATGTGCCAAACCTATTGGACCAACAACCTATCCCCACGAAAAATTCTATGATTCCTTTCCAACCAAATTTTACAGAGGATGAAGGTAGGACCAATGCACCACACAATCTGGAGGAAAGAGGCCTGAGTAGGAGATCTTCCCAAACTACTCTAGAACTCAACAAGAGAAGAAGCATGCACACAAGGGTATTTCCAAGCACCCCACCAAAAATGCCAAAAAAACAAAGAGAAGAACAACGAAAAAATAAGTGGGAAGACCCTCTTCACTGCATCTACACAAAACACAAACAAAATGGCCCTAAAATCCTCACTTCCTAAGATTATCCCAAGTCAAACATCTATTCCAAGCCAGGGTCCACACAAAGCAATTACACTTCGGCCAAGAGAACTTGTTCCGCACATGTTTCCACCAAGGCACGTCCACCCCACCAAACGTACAAGCCAACAACTCCTAATGCCCACTAGCCACCATGAAAGCACCCTTAGGATCTGGACTCCAAGCTAGAATATCCTTACCCCTAAGAGAGCTGCAATGTCTACCAACCAAAATATTTTGAAGCACAACATAGTCCTCCTCCAAACCAACAATAGGCCAATTGCAAGGATCTTTCCACCTAGCCACCTCCATCTGCCCACATGGGTAGGAAGTCTTAAAATCAATCACCCTTGACCAACCAACCTCCAAGAAGCGCTGGAAAAGATTCAACAAATTAGGATACTGGTGCAAAATGGGGGGAAATCTATCCCAAGAATCATACCAAAAGAGAGCCTCAACCCCCTATTACATATCCAGAACAAGCCTTCCTTGATTAGTGTAGCCCCATTCTTAAGCATTCCCAAAATCACTGAACCTTTCCCCACTAGAGGATAATAGGGAATCTCCTCCTTCGGCACTCTTCAGAGGTACTTGAGAGAAAGTATCATGGCCCAAATACAATCCTGCTCTAAACACAACCTCCAATAAAGCTTTGCAGCCAACACCAAACCAATCAAAGTCGACTACTGCAGACCAAGACCCCTAAACTGCTTCAAGCTACACATAATAGCCCACTTCACAAGGCTTCACTTAGAAGAAGCCAAACTACCTGCCCATAAAAATTTCCTAGCCAAAGCATCCAAATGCTTAACAAACCCAGCCGAAGCCACCTGGAGCATACAACTATAGATGGGAAGGGCTTGCACCACAGATTTAAGCAACTAAACATGTCTGAAAAAGGACAACCATCTATCATTCCAATGATTAACCTTCACATGAAACTTGTCAAGAATATTCTACCAAGACTCCCTAGGAAGAATACCGGAAGAAATAGGAATACCTAGATAAGTTAAAGGGAGAGAACCAATCTAAAATCTCAAGATACAAGAAATACTCTGTTGAATATGTCGTGGAGTATTGAAGAAGAAAATAGAAGATTTATCTTCATTAATCATCTGACCAGAAGCAACAAGATAAGTATCCAAAGCCTTGCATAAATTAAAAGCTTCTCTAACCTTAACCATACCCATCAAAGACGTATCATCCACAAAAAGTAGGTGAGACTGTGGAGGCAAACCATTACCCCACACCCAACCCTGAATAAGACCCAACTCCACATTACGCTTTAACACTCTTCCTAAACCTTCAACTAGGATAATAAATAAATAAGGAGAGAGAGGATCCCCTTGATGAAGGCCTCTAGATGAACCAAAAAGAGAAGGCTCACCATTAATTAACACCGAAAAGGAAGTGGAAGTAACACAACACATAACCCACTGGAACCACTCCTCAACAAAACCAAAAGCAATAAGAACTTTGCGTAAGAAGGACCACTTAACTCTATCATAGGCCTTTGCCATATCCATCTTGATGAACATAGCCTTTTCCTTGGAGGACTCCATAGAATGAATAGTTTTAGTAGCAATGACCAGCCCATCCAAAATTTGCTACTCCACCATGAAACCACTATGTTCCTCAGAGATAATCCAACTGAGCTGAACCATCGCTTCAATATTTCAACAATCAACTTGGAAATGATTTTATAAACCACATTACAAAGGGGGATAGGATGAAATTGAATTAGTCGATCCACCCCTTCACATTTGGGAATGAGAGCAAGGAAGGTAGAGTTCAAAGCCCTCAACATTTTCTTATTCCTTTGAGAATCACGAACCACCTCTAATAGGTCCAACTTAATGATATCCCAAAATTCCTAAAAGAATTCAATCGGAAAGCCATGAGGGTCTGGGGCTTTCCCTTTCTTATCTGGAAAATAGTCTCGTCTAGCTCTCCCATCGAAATATCTCCCAAAAGATGTGCATTCATCTCCCTAGTGACCAAGGAGGGGATACAAGACAAAACAAGGTTTTCTTCTTCCAAAGCATCTTGAGATTCCTCTCTAAATAAAGAAGAAAAGAACTATGAAGCTTCTCTAGACATATCAGACCAAGAAGATAAACCCTCACCTCTATCATTTACAAGAACAAGAATAGAATTACCTTGTCGCTTGGCTTTCACCGAATTGAAGAAGAAAGCAGTGTTCTTGTCCCCCTCATGTAACTACTCAACATGTGCCTTTTGTTTCCAATAAATTTCCTCACACAACTCACACTCTTCCAGAAATTTCAAATCCCTTGCCTCCTCCCTGAGTAAAACCTCTAAAAGACTAAACTCCCTTATCTCCCGAGTAATGATATCTAGGTTAGATTGAGCAAAAATCTTAGCATGAAAAATATTTCCAAAACACTACCTGTTCTACCGTTTAAGTTGATACTTCACATATTGTAGTAGTTTGGAAAATGAACACATAGTAGTGCCATGAGCGGGTCTCCCCATCCACCACCATTCAACCACATACTCCTGCAAAGAAGGATCACACAACCACATAAGCTAGAATTTGAAAGAGGGGGATTGAGCGACATGAGACGAAGTAACAAATAATTTAATTGGCTGGTGATCCAACCCCTTCTAGTCTAGAATCTCAGAACAAGTAGACCACAAACCTCCAATCCAAAAATAGGAAACCAAGAAATGGTCAAGGGACAACCCTCAACCTTCCATAAGCCAAAAATCACCTAGAAATTTCAAATTTGTATTTTGGCAAGAAAATCAAAATTTGAATTCCTAGGCCTATTTACATAACCTAGCCCATTGGACATGATCCAAATGGACCCCCTAAGACCTATACTGACTCAAAAAATAATCCTAACATCAAAATGAGCATAAGAACAAGCCAAAGTGATGCTCCTGCATCATACTCCTAAGGTAAAAAAGAAACTTAGGTTCCACCTGAGAGGAGGTATGCAACTGTCCCCCCATGCTTGATGATGTTTGATTCTATCATCCATGTGGAATACTCATAAGGTAGATGCTTCCATTTGACAAACTACTAAAAGTATTGCTTACCTTTGGTTTTCTTGCTCTTTTTGGTGTCAAGAATGCACTCTAACTTTGTTGGTTTGGTGTGTGGTAGGTCCTTTAGCCAATCAACATTTGATATATTTTGTATGCCCACTATTTTCTCAGCAATGGCATCCCCTTTGTAAGGGTATAAGTCAACAACATTGAAATTGGTGGTATGCCTACTCCACTAGGCAAGTCTATCTCATAGGCATTGTTGGAAAACTTCTTAACAACCCTACAAGGACATTATTCTTCATCTTCAACTTGGTATATTCACCTTTGGGAAACCTTTTCTTTCTAATATGTGCTAAGACAAGATCTCCAACCTTGAAACTAACCTCTCTTCTCTTCAAATCTGCCTTTTTCTTGTACATTTCCACACTTTCTTGGAGCTATTGTTTCACTTGTTGATGTATCTCTTACATGGAAATTGAAAATTGTTCACCCTCTACACTTTGCTTCTCCATACCATTGCAGTCTCTTAGTTCAAACACTCCTCTTAGCCACATTCCATAGACCAATTGAAATGGACTCTTGCCAATGCTTCTATTCACTGAGTCATAATAAGCAAACTTTGCTTGAGGTAACACAAGATCTCATTGTTTAGGACAATCCTTTGAAAGACATCTTAATAAGTTACCTAGGCTCCTATTGACCACCTCAGTTTGGCCATCTATCTAAGGGTGGTAGGCTAAGCTAAAACTGAGATTTGTACCAAGCTTCCTCCACAATGTTCTCCATAAGTGCCCTAGAAACTTGTTGTCTCTATCATAAACTATGCTCAATGGAAATCCATGAATTTTAACAACCTCTTTAAAGAACAAACCTACAACATATGAAGCATCACTTGTACTTTTTATAGGGATAAAGTGGGCCATCTTCAAAAATTGGTCAACAACGACATAAACTAAATCAAAACCCCTTTGATTCTTTGGTAATCCCATAACAAAGTCCATACTGATGGATTCCCAAGGCCTATTAGGAATGGGTGAAGGCTGGTACAGTCCTGCTCTAGTATTGCTTCCTTTTTCTTTTTGACATATGGTACACCTCTCCACAAATCTTCTTACATATATTCACATCCTTCACCAAAATTAGTTCCTTCTTAGCTGTTCTATTGTCTTGTCAAGCCCAAAATGACCTGCCATACTCCCATAATGCTTCTCCTTAATAATAATTTCCCTCATAGAACATTTTGGCACACAAATTTGTGCTCCCTTAAACAATAAACCATCTTGTGCGAGGTATTCTAGCCACTTCTCCCTATTAGTACCAATAGGCTACTTGCAAACCTCATAAACTTCTTTGAAATCCTCATCATCCTGATACATCTCCTTGAGTGCTTTGATCCCAACACTTTTTAACTAAATTTCTTGTACTATTATTTCCCTTCTACTTAAAGCATCAACCACCTTTTTACTCTACCCCTTCTTTTGTTTGACTGTGAAAGTGAAAATTTGCAAGTACTCAACCCACTTAATGTGCCTTTGACTGATTTTTTCTTGGATATTTATGAATTGAAGTGCATGATTGTCTATATAGACCACAAACTCCCTAGGTATAAGGTAGTGTCTCTATTTTTTTAGTGATTGAACCATTGCATACATTTCCAAGTCATATGAAGAGTACTTCTTTGCATCATTCAATTTTCACTAAAATATGTTATTGGCTTATTGTCTTGGCTCAAAACTTCCCCTATTTCATGAACACTAGCATCACATTCTATTTGAAAGACCTTATTGAAGTTAGGTAGGGCCAAGATAGGTTGCTCAGTCACTCTTTTTTTCAGATATATTGGAAACTCATATCAGCTTGTTTAGTCCACACAAACTTCTTTTTCTTATCCCCTTTAATAGTGTTTATGATAGGTGCACATATATGACTAAAATTTCTAATAAATTTCCTATAGAAACTTGCAAGACCATGGAAACTTCTTACATCTATAACTAATTTAGGTGTATGACACTCCAATATTTCCTTCACTTTTCTTGGATCCATCTTCAACATCCCCTTTGAAACTACAAAACCAGGGTACAACCGTTTTGTCTTCATGAACAACAACAAACACACCAATACACTCATATACACCTTTACTTATGTGTAATGTTGTTTTCCACTCATATCCTTGTCTAATCCTTATTTGGTTGTATCCACTTTTGAGGTCTATCTTTGTGAAGTAACTTGCCCCGCACAAACAATCCATTAAGTCCTCTATTCTTGGTAGTGGAAACCTATATCTGATTGTTATCTTATTTATTACCCTAGAATCAATACACATTCTACACTCACCCCCTTTCTTAGGTGCCAAAACAATTGGAACTGCACAAGGACTAAGGCTCTCCCTAATTAACCCTTTGTCAAGCAACTCTTGTACTTGTTTTTTGATTTCTTCATTTTGTTGGAGTGTCATCTTATAGGCTGCTTTGTTTGGTAGACTATCCCCTGGTATAAAGTCTATATGATGAATAATATCTCTCATTGGAGGCAAGGAATTCAAAATTTCATCAACAACTATATCTGCATAACCCTTCAACATGTCTTGAATTTCCCAAGGAAACTCATCAATTCTTGTTGCTGTTATGACAATCCTAGGTCTAATCATCACTACAAAACCTATCTCTTCCTCTTCCATTGTCTTTAGAAACTCTTTTTCACCCACTAACATCACACTTGATCCAACCTTTTGGTCTTTATCTTCTTCCTTCAAAGGTGCTAAGGTGTAGGTAACTCCATCCTTCTCCAAAAAATAGACATTCTTCCTACCATTATGCATTATTTTTCTGTCATATTGCCAATTCCTACCAAATAACACATGACATGCATCCATAGGGATGATATCACATAACACCTTGTCTTTATACCTTCCTATTTGAAACTCTACCCAACATTGTTCATTGACTAGTACTTGTCGCTCCTTATTCAACCATGAGACTTTATAAGGTGTAGGATGAGGTAAATTCTTCAAGTTTAGTTTCTCTACCATCTCAACAACAACTATATTATAAATACTACCTGAATCTATCACAACTTGATAACACTTACCTTGGAACTTGCAAACAATTCAGAATAATAACTTCCTTTGATGTGTCTCCTCCATTGGAACCTTGATCAATGTTCTCATCAACAAGGATTCTCCTTTCTCTAGCTCTTCTAGTTGTGGTGAGGAGTTAACACTTTCTTCATCTCCCCCTTGAGCAACTTGGGTTCTTCTTTCATTCCTAAAGGTGGTAGTTGGTTGTTCTTCTGGACACTCCCAAGCTTGATGACCTGCAAAATTGTTGCACTTGTAGAATTTTCCCGTGAAACCATTGAATCCTCCTCTTTGTCCAAATTTGACCCTAAAGTTAGGCCTTCTTCCTCTAAAACCTCATCTTGAACTCCAAAACGGAGACAAAAAGATACAGTGTGAGGACAAATAAAAAATGCATCAACAAAAGCCAGTCACACAATATGTTCAAGGCATGGGTTCAACCATTATCACGACCACAACATATTTATATATCTACTAAATCATTTTAGGTATTCAAATACATTTAATAATTGTGTTCTATTTTGAAATAAACAAATAAACATCTCGTTTCCAGGCAACATTAGATAATCAAGCATTTGTTTTTAGAAGATAGAGAGGAAGAGATCAAGCGCATTGACAGACACTCAAAAAAGAAAAACAGAGGATCAAATCCAACCTAGATCCAATGCCTGGTAGGGATGGAGATTTGATTTCAAGCTCTGAGAATTCTACTTGCAAAACTATTTTCTCCAAATCCCCAATCAAGTTTTCAAAACCCTCAATTCCCTGCAAGATCCACCATATGCAAAAATTTATAGGCAATTTCCCCAAAAGCACCGAAAATCAAATCCCCCATAAGCACCTAAAATCAAATCCCTTCCAAAACTGAAATGTTTCAAGAAGAAGAGGGATGTCCCTTGTACGGGAAATCCCAACCAACTTTCTTTCCAATGATCATTAGCTTTTTTTTATTTATTACCAACTTTATATCTAGTTATAATTAGCTTTTTTATTTATTTAATAAATTACCTTTCCGACACACAATAGTTAAATTTTGAATTGATTAAAAACATTTTATTTATAAATTACAATTTGGGTAAACCTAATTCCCACAAACGGTAAAACCATTTATCGAGATATTATAATTAATTATATACTCCAACCTTATTACATTTTTTTAATTTATTTATACTATTATTTTATTATTAATTATCACATTCCACTATAAATTTATTTTATTATTAACTATTATTATTATACACACACACACACACAGATATATATATATATATATTTATCAAAGTGCCCCAAATTATTTAACAATTTACTTTAATGCTTAAAATAACCCAAGGCATATATCAACCAATTTCAAATTAAATTAAGCCAAATGCCAATCAATTACCTGAACCCTATCCAAGGTCGAAAAGAAAGACCTCAACCAACACCGACTAACCACTGACACAACTGACAATACTGACAAGGTATCAACCAGATACTCATCCTCTTCGAAGATGATGACTAGGGCAAGGGACCAAATGCCATCTCCGATCAATTGATCCATTGGGTTTCAAGGCACGCTCAGACCTGGTAATTGAGGTGGAGACGTAGCCTAGTACCTATTCACTCAAGCATACACGTTAGAGAACATATTCATAATAGTTGAAGCACTAGGAAAGGAACTCTAACAACCGCGTCTCATTCTCGTATGTCCCCCATATGTCCAATGGTACGATGCCCCCCCTTTCCACCTATCCTATCAACATGCTTCTGCATTACCTAACTATCCAAATAAATCTTTGCATCATAATAATAATAACATAACAATGTGCATCATACCCGCAAAAGTGCTAACAGAAGCTCATGTTCCATCTTCATCTTCAGGTTGCTTAGCCAAACCCCCTACACATCCAAGGTGAGAATGGAGGGGCACTACATAGACATTCTACATATATATGAATAAAATTTAAGACCTTATGTATAAAGAGATGACACAACATGTGAATAATCATACGAACTTGCATGACAAGTATCCTTCTAACATTATTGGATTTATTGACCATAATATTCTATATGTTGAGGTTACACATGAGACAAAATAAAAAGCACGTAATGTAACTTCTAAGCCAATTATTTTTAATACTACATCACATTTCACATCTCTATATTACATTTCTATTTATGAGGAATAATGATCAAACCTTTAGGGACACTAGTTTTAGTGATATATTTTTAGACCATATTATAGACAAATTCCATTGCTTAGCTACACTTACCTCACTACTTTCTACATTCCATTTTTTTTGCTATTTTTAGATTTATGTTATGTTGTTTCAATTTTCCTAATCAACATGTGAAGGAAACAAAGACACATTTACTAGTGTATACTACCACAAGTGACTTTGAACATGTGTTGTGATGTTCATGTCACTTCTTCCATGTGTTTTATATCATTTATACTTTATCCTTTCACTTAGACCTTGTATGGTTTGATCCTCCTCCTTATGCTTCCATTTACCTTGTATATCCTAACACTTTGGCCTTTTTTATGCTATATTTTTTGTGCATCTCTAATTATCATTTCACCTTCTATATTATGCTTTATGATTTTTTTACCAACTTGGAATAATCTATCCTCATTATTCTCCTATGTTTAGATCTCATGTCTTTATATATTACTTATGACAGTCAAATGCCTTCCTATTATGCTTAACTATATATATTTTTAGTTTCTTTTCTTTTACACATGACTCTCTTGCCTCCTATTTCCTCATTGTGCTCCATGCTTACCCCTTATGCTTCAACATATTTATTTCTATGTTCCTATTATACATGATTTATGATTTTATTGTGTTCTTATAATTCATGTTTATGATGTCTAGCTCTTATATTATCTACATGCTAGTATTATTACATACTTATCTTTACTATGACCTTAAATGCCTCTCATTTTTACATCTTATGTTACTTATATCCTTATGGAATATTGTCTATATGGTTATGATATTTACATATTATGATATTATTGTTTTATCTTATGATTACATGTTATAATCCTTGCCATTCTCACATCCTTTACAACTTACTCATGCTTGCATGATCCTTATCTAGCATTTGTGGAAATAATTATTATTTCATTAGGGCTAACATTGGGGGGATATATTTCCTTCTCTTATGCTATATGTAATTTCATGACCACACATTTCCCATGTTCTCACATGCTTATCATGTGATGATATTTTTTAAAATATCATGTTTACATGCTTTAGCATATCTTTTCTCCTTTCCTTCAATATTGTGCATCCTTTGCATGCAACCAATTAGAGGGGAGAATATATGTCACAACATTCCTTTGTGAGTATTTTTTTGTAATGAAATTCCCATAGTCATTCCCACCTAGAAGGGAGATTTATCAATCCATTTTCATTAACATAATCATCCACTTAGAGTTTTACCACTTTCCTCTTGTTAGAATTTCTTACCCTTATCTTTTTCTCTTTTACTATTTTTGAGGATAGTTATTTTTCAAGAAAGTTGTACTTAGAGCCTATTTTAAATATGTGATAGATGCCTACTTATTGCATACTTAATTATTTTATGTTTCCAAGGGAGCACTCATTTTAAGGAGAGTAAATATGTTTGACATTCATAAAGGTATACTTTGAGGAATTATATATTAGCTATTTATTTTACTTTGACATGCGTCCTCATGATAGTTCACATGCACATCTAAGTGGGGGGAAATGTAATGATGAAAATCACATATCCATGTCCCTTTCCTTTATATGTTGGGCCTACTTTATTTAGAGTGTCCTTATATAATAATAAATCTACAAGTGGCATATTATTGCATGCAGTTGGATTGTGACATCACCCTAACGAAATCTCATCATCACTCATCCCCAAATATTGACCCTTTTCCCTAGATTCCCTACTCATTAACCTAGTTCAAATATGTTAATGCATACTTGACCCAAGTCATTTCCATAGTCATGGATTGAACCGTAAGCTTTTAAATTGAAATTTTGAATTTGGACCTTATCAACTCCCTCTCAATGGCCAATATGAACCAATCTAGTGTGCACTTGTGTTGATTTGTGTGTATTTGAAGACATCCATTCATTCATCTTAGATCATGCTAAAATCAATAGGGCCAATGTAGGAATGATTAAAGAGAATTTATTGTAGACCATTTATATGAGTAGCATAGTAGCATTATCAGAGCATTACATCAACATACATCATCCTAGGTCTATTGCATGCTTCCTGGTCATCATCAACCCTTGAATCAGTCTATATAGGGGCTTGATTGAGGATAATATGACCCTTACAATTCAAAAAAATCCTCAAAAGTGTTTTTAAACATCAATACTGTTTAATGGGGCGGTGGTCCTAGCTCGATTGGCTAAAACATCTTGTTGCAGGCAAGAGATCACGAGGTCTATTCTCCCCACTGTCCCCATGGTACTAGAGGGCGTGTTGTGCCAACATCACCAGTCACGTGAAAAAAGTTTACCAAGCGCACTGCAGTTTATAGGGGGAGGCTACCCGATTATGATTCCTGTAGTCTAATTTTTTTTTCAATAGTATTTAACAACTTTAAATATCAAAATACTAAGGTAAGTGAAATATTTGTCCATTCCCACATTTACATATTCATGTCTATGTGCTAGATCATTTAAACACTCATAAAGATAAATAAAACAAACACCTAAATCAATTAAAGTGAAACACGATCAATTTATAAACTACAAAACAACCATCTAAAAATCCTAAAATTCTAACATTATAACAAATTGATTTCTAACAGGCTGCAACGAGCGATGTGGAGGCTACTGATATCCTAAAGAACATGTAGTGTTGTTGTTTGGGGTCCTCCTTTTTGGCTGATGTTTCGCTATTGCTTCACTGCATATGGGCTGATATATACTTATTGTAGTTTTATTTAGTTTCAACTGATTTCTTTTGTAAAGGGTGTTGGGCCCCTTCAAAACACGTTTTTTTACCTCTAATAAAAAACAAATTGATTTCTAACAACTCCAACTAAATATTACATGTAAATTTATTTAATTTATATATCAAATTGAATATTTATTAATTCTATTCAAATATTTTTTAATCACTTTAATTAGTGTACATGCTTTAATGAATTAAGCATTTGTGGGTCAACTTTGATTTATTGCATGTAGTTGGCTTGTGACATCACCCTATCCAAATCTCATTATCACTCATTGCCAAAGATTGGCCCTCCTCCCTAGATTCCCTACTTATTAACTCAGTTCAAATATGTGAGTGCATACTTGACCCAAGTCATTTCCATAGTCAGGGATTGAACCATAAGCTTTTAAATTAAAATTTTGAATTTGAACCTTATCAACTCCCTCTCACCGGCCAATATGAACCAACGTAGTGCACACTTGTGTTGATTTGTGTGTATTTAAAGACATTCATTCATTCATTTTAGATCGTGGTAAAATTATCCAAGACAATGTAGGAATCATTAAACATTAAATCATAGACCATTTATATGAGCATCATAGTAGCATTATATCAACATACACCATCCTAGGTCCATTGCATGCTTCCTTGCTATCATCAACCCTTGTTTCAAAATCATTGAATCGATTTATTTAGGGGCTTGATTGAGGATAATGTGACCCTTACAATTCAACAAATTCCTCAAAAGTGTTTGTAAGCATCAATATTCCTTAACAAATTTAGATATCAAAAATGTTAAGGTGAGTGAAATATTTGTTCATTCCCACATTTTCATATTCATGTCCATGTACTAGATCATTTATACACTCATAAAGATAAATTCTACAAATACCTAAATAAACTAGAGTGAAACACAATCAATTTATAAACTATAGAACAACCATCTAAAATTCTTAAAATTCTAACATTAAAACAAATTGATTTCTAACATCTCCAACTAAATAGGGGAGAGGGGCCCATAGTGGAACACCCTAACTTCATGTTTCTCAAAATCCTACATGAAATTTCAAATCAGTCCCAATTTTGTACAATAGTTTATTTGGCAACTCACCTACTTAAAAAAATTAATTTTAGTGTCACATCATCAAATATGATGCCACATTAGCATGCTTTTTGTCAATGTGTCCAAAAAGGTCCCAAAAAAAAGTGAGACCGATAGTGGTGCACTAAGTCATGTTTTATTGGTGTGTCGATGTGGCATCACATGATTTGTCAGTTTGTGTACTTTATGGATAAAAAGTGTTTTGCAATTGGATATTAAGATGCTCCACTAAGGACTACTTCTATCCCTACTATTAAAACCCTCTCCACTATGAACCCTCTCCCTATTGCGTTTAAAGTTATTTAGTTTACATATCAAATTCAACATTTATTAATTCTATCTAAATATTTTTTAAATCACTTTAATTAGTCTACATGCTTTAATGAATTAAGTAGTTGTGGGTCAAATTTGGACACCTAAACTCTAGGTAGTCAAAGACAATAAAAAGCAATAGCTTACCCGATGAAAACATGACAGAGAAACCATACCTAAAAAGAGAGAAAAGAAAGGGGCAAAACATAATAATACAAAGAGCGCATTTATATTGCACATGGTTGGTCATAAATAACACATATTTTGTCCTCCAACTTCTCCTTCCTAAGTGACAAATGTGTTGATATCATGGGGTTTTAAATCAAATTAACTTGTTAACCACGCCGGCCATAACTAACCATAAAATGTTGCTTTCACTAACCACCAATGTACCCTTCATTCTACTCCAACCATCTTTAGCCCCACAATTTCCAAGTGTCTTAACGATTTTAGTTAGAATGTCATCCAAGAATCTTATTTTGGTTAAACGAAAAAAGAAGTAACCAACTTAATTTCTATATATATAGAATGTATCTCACTTTATTTATTCATTAAGTTTAGTGTAGCGGTTAGATTATTGAAAATTGATTGATTTGATTAATCTATTAATAATTTAGGTAAATTATATATTTTTGAATATTAAAATGTTATTTCAAATAAAAGTTGTATATAATATATTTAATGCTTTTTAAATTAATAAATAAATATGTATTTGTAAAAGTATATTTATTATTAATTTTTTTTTTAATATTTTTTAATTTACAATAATAATTACATATATTTTTTTAATTTATTAAAAAAATATATTAATTATATTATTAATATAGAAGCTATCAATCGTTATAATTACCTTACAAGGACTAGTTATAATAGGCATATGTCATATTCTTTGAGAGAACCATAATGTGAATTAATTAATTAACCTTACAATGACAAGACTAGTTTTAATAAATCAAACATAATAGGTATATGTCATATCCTTTAGAGAACAATAATATAAATTAATTAATTAACCTTACAATGACAAGGACTAGTTTTAATAAATCAAACATAATAGTCATATGACATATCCTTCATTGAATCTTTTAGAGAACCATAATGTGAATTAATTAATTAAAATATGCCTTGAATCATGTGTAACAATATATCAATGGCCTTGCCCATTTGTAGACTGATACTAACCATAAATCGATGCAATCAATGTAAGCACATATGATTAAGGTTCGCTTCATTATAGAAAGATAGCAAGAGTCATTAAGGAAGCCCCCAATCAATATTAGAAAAAATGCATCTACTAAAACCCCAAATAATTTATGGTGTAGATTCAAATGTCACTAAAAGTGTAATTAAATTAAGAAATATTATAATTAATTTTTTTTTATTGTATGTTAAATAAGTGTAGTATTTATTATTGTTATTTTGTTTGTTTGTTTTTTTATTAGTTGTCTATTTTTTACATTTATTTTTTAATTTAAAAATGTTTCTATTATAATGTAAGTAAAAGTAAATTGTTTTAAGGGTATAAATTTAACAGTTGTTATTCATACATTTATAAATATTTTATGTTGGCAATTCTTTTTCATTTATTTCTACTATGTCAAACACTTAAATAAAAGGATTATGTGGATGTATCGAATATCGCTTCTATGCGATATGGAAAGAAACATGGATGATGGTAACAAATTTTTCACTGTAGATCATATACAAGCCTATTATTCAAGTTGTGGTCATATCTTCTTCTTTTGATGTCTTCACAAATATGTGGATGGTTTTGTCACATAACATCACCTTTGTCTACAAGAGTCTATATAAAAATTTAATAAGATCCACATATATAGTAATAGAAATAATACAATGTAGAAGACAAATCTCACACAACACAAGAGATGTATGTGGGTCAAGATGCCCTAATATATTATATATGCAAAAATAGAATAAACCCTTGAGGTAGGGCAACATTGTACAATACTTATAGAATAAGTCACTCCATGTTATATCTCTAAGAGATACCAAACATAATAGCATACTCAACACATATCATTACAATAATAACAACCTCCTTTATATAGGCCTCCTCCTATCCACCTAAATGCATTATAATATCATATCCCTAGGTACATAATTAAAAAGTAAAATATCAAAAAAAATCCCTAATGTGTAATCCAAAAGTTGAATTTATAAAAAATCATAAAATTACAAAAAACCACTTAATATTGATAAATATGCTTAATTATTGGAGTATAATTTTTTTAGATGATTTCCCAACTTTAGCAAAAATATTATAGATAAATTCATAGCCATTTAAAATATACAGGTGAATCTACAAAAACTAGGGTTTTATCCTCACCTTTACACAAATAATAGTTCTAATACCACTTGATAAGATCCATACATATAATAATAGAAATAAAACAATTTAGAAGATAGATCTCACAAAACATAAGAGATTTTTGTGCGACAAGATTCTCTAATATTTGATATATGCATGAATAAAATAAACCCTTTAAGTAGGGTAACACCATAGAATACTCCTTATGGAAGAAGTCACTCCCTACTATATCTCCAAGATATCTCAAACTCAATATCTTTTCTGAAATTGAATCCAACCTCAGTAAAGCTAATAATATTTTTTTATCTTGTCTATATCATTAGCCTTGATTGTTGACCAATCAACTAGCAATAAAGGCATGCTATCAATATTTTACAAATTATAGGAATGGTCTAAAATGTTTCCATTATTAGTTATGCCCTATGAGAGATCTTCTTCTATATTTATTTCTTTGAGTTTTTCGAGGTTGAGTCTAAAAAATCCCCTTTTTCTCACCTCAAAGTCATTGTGACAATTAGCTTAGAAGTCCTCTATCATAGCTTGATGTTTGTATTCTGGCCCAAAAACATTCTCGACTTTTCCATCTAGGGTGTTGTTGATTCTTTTATTGTATAAATTTAGGTTAAAAAAGAAAGCTCTTCCTTAAAGGCCCTTAGGGCATAAACTTTATTTGGGCATGAGTAGAACCCCAAAACAAAGGGAAATTGTACTCCAAGATTATGCTTTTCTATGAAATCCTTATGGATTTATATTATATATTTCTTGAACTCCAATAGGATGATCTTATTACTAAAAAATCTTAGGACCAAGAGTGGAACTCCAAAAAATATAGTGATTTTGATGTAGGTGGTCTTAGGGTATTGAAGGAGCAGCCAATGTCCCCACCTACATATCAACTACTTAGCCTCATTAAAAAAATGATTGAATCATCACCAAATAGTTTGTTTATGATTGGGTAAATGAAAGCATAATTTACCCTTTTGAAGTGTACCTTAGATTCCTTCAGTTTTAATTGGCTATAGTGTTCCTATACCCCTTTTTGTCCATCAACCTTTCCCAAAACACCATCCATTGTTAGTCATATTGATGGCGATTTTACCACAACTGACTTGCTAAGTAACAATAAATTATTACTCCTTGAAAAGCAAGATTCCCTACTCCAATTTTCTTTTGGGTTAAGTCTTGACCATGATGGATAGCTAAGTGGTTCGTGTGAATTTGTTCAATAAGGGTCCTGAGTATTTTTAGATATCCTGGAAAATATATTCAAAACATGCAACCAAAAGAGATTTATTTCTTTGAATTCACAACCAATTGCATGTAAATATATCATATGTCTAGCAGATTTACATTGTTTTTATACTCTTTCATAGATTTAAAGCATTATAAAATAAAGATCAAAAGATTTAGGGTTGAGAGAGATTTAAAGAACAAACTAAAAATTAAACGGACAAAGGTAGATTTTATCTCATTTATCACTTCTGAGTGGTTAGGAAAAATTGTAATTAGTTATTAAAGTGACTAGTATTCAATCAATCACTGTTAACACCGATGCAATCTTCAAAGGAAATTAATAATCTTAAGATTTTAAAGTTTTATCAAATCGTGCCATAAAAGAACATGCACATATCTGAGAAAAAACTCTATTCAATAACCTAGAAACACGATTAACTTTACCAATTTACTCAATTCAGATAAATTAAATAATCATACCATCACTAACGATCAAGATCCATATGCATGCAACAGGAGTAATCCTTGAATATTTTATATGTTAAACACAATGATGTGCTGAGAGGCGAGGGGTGAATCAACATATCTTAAAACTTGACCATTTCCATTTGCAAATTAACAACACATAACATAACTAAAAAGAACAAAAATGAACATATGCATCATATAAAGACACCGAGATTTTTACGTGGAAAACCCAATGAGGGAAAAACCACGGTGAGGATTAATTCACAATATATGTAACTGCTAACACGAATTACAATGTTTAAGGCTCACTGCCTATAGACTTGCAGGCTAAGGTATATAGCCTTAGAGCAAGATACAAAGGACCTTATGAGACTTTTCGTCTCAAAGCAGGATACATGAAGAATATAATGAGGAAATTGATTATGAACTACTTTGAGGAAGCATCTAGCATATGTTGAAGCTGTGGTCACTATTTCACACAATTTTCCCTTCAAACTGATTTCAGACACTTCATCTCTTTTATTTCGCTTTGTCTCGAATCACTATCAATCATCACCTTCACGAAAGAATTTGATCTTCTATATATGTCCTACACAATAACACAAAACACCAATTAAGTCGAGTCCAAGATGACCATTGGATGAAACGATAAATATTGTATGGGTCAGCTCCAAAACACATCCAAAATCAAAGAGATTTAGTTGTGGTTCATCATACGCTATGTTGGTGCCCAAATGCATCACAACACATTATTCCAGACAAGATTAGTTGATTAGGATCAACCGCGGAGAATGAAACAAGTCACATTGTCCCAAATAGTATAAATATCATCAACACACTCACTGTTTGACTTCACATAGCTGGGGAGGTACCAAAATCACAATGCAAATTGAGATGTAGGTTTTGTAGATCATGAACAATATTAATTCAACCTTTTCCTTAAGTATCTGATCATAAAACACTAGTGCAAGAGGAGAAACCCACTAAAAGTACAGGAACAAAGCATTTTAGACAAGCTATAGCAAATTGTTCTTTGAAAACTGATCTTGCAGACCACCAAAATACTTGAGACTTGCAAGGAATAACTCATACCCCTTTGTGAACATATTCCCAAGTTTGCATGGTCACATCTATCTCACCGAAGGAATGCAAAGCATTCCAACATGCCTTTAACATTATATTGCACATATTGAAATACTGTTAGCTCTAACTCTTTCTACGAAAGGTGTAAAGACTTGATTTCTTGGATATAATACCTTCACAACACAACCAACTTATCAATTGAACCACAAGACAAGAACTTACTCTGCAAAAGGATGTAGACCAAAAATTCATGACTCTGTTATAGTGAATACACTATTAACACCTTTCCCAATCTTCTGCAACTTATCTCAATGTGCGGTACACCAATCAAGAATGATATTATCGTAGACATGCAAGGAACATATTAGAACAAGTGTACCAACCACCGCATCACTCATAGAAAACAATCAGATAACCATTCATACATCTAATTGTATTGCTGACTATATCTATGCACTTGCACTATCTTTGGAATATATACAGACTTCAACATACACATATGAAATTAATGACAACCCATAATAGGTTGAAATTAATGAAAACACCTATTGCCAACAATCTCTCCCTTTGTCATTGATGGCAACACCCATATGTTCCTCTCCCCCTTTGATATAAAGGGAAAAGGGCATGATATCTTATATTTACAACATCCCAAAAGTGTATGAGATCCCCCTTACTACATACTCCCCTTGAGATGGAGATTCCCAAATATTGATGGTATATATAAAAAACAAGTATCCGCAAAACTATACAAAGTTAAAATTGTCTTATTTACACTTTTGCAGCTTCTTTGGAAGGTAGAATATTCTTGTGAGATTTCTTTAGTTGCTCCAAAGTTGTAGTAATATTGTTGTGAGATTTCTTTAGTTGCTCCAGAGTTGTAGTCCAATCTATTTTTTCTAAGGTGAGAATGTGATTTTGACATTCAAACTCTATGCACAATTCCTCAACCTCATTTATTTTACTAGGAATTTTCATTTCTAACCCACTTCTACACTTTTGACCATCAATTCGAACAATGATGCAAGCCACACATTGACTACTTCTCTTAGAAAATATAATTTTGTCTTTAACTATTCTCTTTGATCTAGAAGTAATGTCAACTGTACAGGAAGATTTTCAATTTGTGCCCTAGTGGATCCATCCATATCTCTTGATACATCATATGTTTCAGCCAATTATGTAATTTGTGACTCAATCAAGTAAATCTGACTTTTGATATCTTTGGTGGAGCTTGGCCATTTCAAACAAAATTGATAAAGAGTTGTTGCTTCATTCACACAATCCTTAAACATTTCTATATTTTCCTGCAATTTATTGTGTGCATTAGCACACCAGTTTGAAGCTTCACCCATTCTCTTTCCTTTTATCTTTCTCAAGGCCTCATGTTCTGCCTTTTGCTATAAGTGAGAGGAGTGATCCTTGATGGAATCCATTAAGAGCTTTAGCTTTTGTTTCGAAGATAGGGAGACATCAACGTTTACTTCTAGTAGACCTTTCTGAATAGTCTTGACTGCCTCGTCAACAAATTTACTCTTCTTTGCATGTTCTTGTAGTATTTATTTTCTTATGAAGGCATGCAAAGTATCACCAAGTTGTAGCTTATGGAGGGGAGAGATGTTTTCCAAGTCAATTTGTCCCTCATGTGTTGGAATTTGTAGAAGTTGAGGTACCACCATAGGTTGAAACTATATCTGCATCCCTAGTAGATCTTTGAAAGAGTATGTAGATGAAGAACCCTGACCTCTATCCATAGAAGTATCTTGCTTCTCAACTGTTTTTACTTTTGCATCCTAAAATTTCTCAGAATTTTCTTCTCTTTTTCTCAATATTTTATTTTTCCTCTTCTTTCCTTTCTTTTTCTATCTCCATACCGAAGACTTCTTGCACCTTATGTACACTAGAAACATCATTTCCTTCTTTTTTGTCCAAAAAGTTCTTCAATTTCTTTATCAACTTTCTCCAAGGGGGGCATATTGTGTTCTTTGTCAATTTTAGTATTCTTCAGAGGTGAGACACCCATTTTACTTTGATCCACTGCACCTTTTGTACTTGTATTCTGCGGAGGAGCAGTCTCATTCTGTTTGACATTTTCAACTATCTCATCATCTTTAGTCATATTATCCTCAAAATCTGATGAATCTATGTCATGAGTAGACACATCAGGTATATCTAAAGTATTTGAAGGAGCTTGATCACAAATGATTTAAACATTATTTAATCCTTCCAGTATTTTTAGTCTTTTCTTCAGTTTCATTCTCCATCCTTTTTATTTCTTCTTTATCATCCCCATTAGAACATTTATTCTTGTGCTTGATACTGAAACAATTTTACCCTTTCTTCATGAGAGATTGACACACCAACCTTTTCTAATGCTCATTGTCTCATCTTAGCTTGTTCTAAAACAACTTCACTCCTCTTGTTGTTGGGTACATCTGCAAGGCTTGTCGAAAGTTGATCAATGCTTTCATTTAGAGCCATATTGAAGTTGCTCATATAAATAATTATTGCTTTCTCAATTATGGCCTTGTCAAAAGGGGTCATTTCATCATAAAGTACAACGACCTCTTTTAGTGCATCATGCTCTACAATTGCATTGATAGTAGCCCCAAGCTGTAGAGGCACATGTTTAGATGTTTCTGGAGGAGACTTCATTGTTTCTTCTTCAATTTCTTTTTCCATAGATATATCTTCTTCTTGTTTTTTATTCTTCTTCCTCCTATTCAAAACATAGGATTTCATCTCTTCTTCTTCATCTTCCTCATCATCATCTACATTTATTGGAGTAAATTTTTCCCTTAATTTTTTCTATTTAGGTCTTGGCTTCTTTCTTTCAGTAATCTTGGTTTTTACAGGAACATTAGTAGCAGCTATTTCTTTTTCTAGGAGGTGCTTGAGCAAGTTTGAAAGCAGTGGTTGTGGTAGAAGCAGATCTATGTGTCCTTCTAGGCATTGGTTTAGCAATGGTGACCGGAGATGATTCTGTAGAACCCTCAGGGGTGCCTAACATCTTTTTCAGCTCAGACACCATCTTTCCCACATTCTTCTTTTCCTTTTCTTCTACCCTCTCCTTGATTTTCTTGTTGGTTATTTCATAATATGTTCCAAACCTTGCAACAAAGGGATCCTTAGGTTTGTTGAGAAAAATATTTGCATATGCAATCCAGTTTTCTCTAAGAAGCTCTTAGGGCAGCCTTGTAATCCAAGAAGTCCTTGGTTCAACTACTTCCATGTAACAATTGTCATTATCAACCATGAAAGTGATCCCATCCTTGTACCATTCTACAACTTGATAGGGTATTTTGTCCCTCCTTTGTATTTCACTCTGGAAAGTTTTAAAGAAACCCAAAAACATTGTGTTGCATTGAGCGATGTCTGAAAAGCTACTCATATGATCCTTTATTTGATGTGCAACATGAATATTATTTTTCCATATCACATTCTTAAAACCAAGAATTTCTTTCATGAAATATAACATAAGGAAAATTATCAAAGTACCATACCGGAAGTTGTAGCGAGACTCCTTGGTTTTGTGCATATTTTCCAATAGCTTGTTTCGCAAGAGTTCACAGAGATCATAATATTCTCCTTCCTTTACCATATGATGATAAGTATAAATTGTGATGGCAGTAGCAAAGCCTTCTCTATTTGAGAATTATATATTGTATGCAATCCCCATTGTTGCAGACCAGGCCCCTAGGTCAGATATGTCATTCACAGTGAGTGCCCTTTTATCAAATTTAGCTTCGATGAGCCTCATAACTTCATTCTTGATAGATTTCATCACTAATGCAATGATAAGATTTTATTGCTTTCTTCAAAACTCTGCTAGCTAAAGCCTGTAGATCATCTTCTCATCCTTTAGCAATAGTTATCCAACCCTCAGGGTTGGGGTGTAGGGCTTCTCCTTTCAATGCAGCTTGCAAAATTGGCCAAGGAGCAATAGCATCAATAGGCCCTATCAGGTTGTTAACACATGTTAACTGGGCTACTTGGGATTTTAGTTCTTCTTTAGTATTCTCATCCTTTTGCATTCTCCTAAGGATAGTAGACAACGCCATTTGTAAGGGTTCTTCTTCTTCTTCTCTATACTGTGTACCCAAGTTGACTTACTTTATGCTATAGTCCTCAAGCATCATATCAGATTTAGGTTTATATACTAGAGGAACAACCGTTTGAGCTATCATATTCCCTTTCTCATCCTCTATAATAGTAGAAGACCTTCTTGATCTCTTCCTTCTCTTGGTAGGAGTTTGAAATGCTTTTGCAAGGATTGTGAGATTCTTTTCTTCTTCCTCTTGAACATATGTCCTTTTTCTCTTATGAATGGTATGGTTTAACCATATCAAGAGGTTGGAAGATACTTCATGATGTGGAGAAGAAATTACTTCTATATTGTGAGAAGTTTCAGAATCTTCATGCTGCTGTTCTATTTCAAGTGCCTCTTCCTAATGTCCTACTTATTTTTTAATTTCTTCTTCCCGAATTGCTTCTTCTTCCCTAACTTCTTAAATTACCTCCTGATTATGAACTTCATCTTGTCTTGGTTGTAACTATTTGTGCCTTTGGGTAGCAAAGGGAGAAGGAATTGGAGGCGAGGGGGGAGGAGGAGCATCATATGGAAGTGAAGGAGGAAGAGGCACATCATGTGGAGGTGAAGGAGGAGGAGAAGGAATTTGAGGACTTGGAGGACTTGGAGGAGGTGTTGGGTTTTGAGGTACTAGAGAAGGAGATGGGACTAGAGATGGATGAAGTGATGGATGAAGAGATGGTAAATTCATGTGGGGGAGAAGAGGAGTGAGTAATAGAGCTAGCCCTAGGGGTACTTTCAGTTCTTTTCCACCTTTTTAGGGGAATATCTTCCTCTTCTTCTTCACTAGATTCTATCACTATTTTCTCCTTTTCTTTTCTCTTTCTTGATCCATCTATTGAGGATGATGGTCTTTGTTGTTCAATAGTAGAAGTAGATGGACCTTCACCTATCTTGGATTTCTTTGATTGAGGCTGAGGTTTTAGCAACTCCATCATGGGAAATGGAGATACCAACCATCTTTGTGAATAGGCCTTGATAATTGTTTCCCTTCTATCTATTTTTTCATCCTCTTCAATTGAGTGATCTACATTGTAGATTGGTTGATTGAAGATTCCTTGGCCACTATAGACTAAGTCTAAGACCTTTCCATTAAAATCCTTTGATACTCTGGCCATATTGCAAGGATTTATCTTATCTACTATCAATCAAAAGTAGTCCTTCATTCTTACTTCAAATTCCTCTTCACAATTGGCCCAATGGTCTTCCAAAGTTGGCTCATGTTTAAAGAAGGATCTTATAACCTTACTGATTTTACCAATAGGGTCAAATTTAGCCATTGGGTCATTATACATGTCCATGGTATACATTGTTAGTTCTACTTCTACAATTTTAGAATTCTACATGTTTGCATAGGACTATACTCCCATCTTCATAGGGAAAGAATATCTTGATTTGTGTTTACCAACAATCGATTTGTGAGTCTTTGTTACTTGCCTACACAATTCTAACATGATTATCTTGTCAATAGGGTACCTTGGAAGTTTGAGGGGAGTCTTATGAAAGCCAACTACTCTAATGTATGTGAAGGTCTTAAATTGGATTATACCAATTACCCCAATTCTTTAGTTTTGCCATGACTTCTAAGGACATTATCTTAGCAAAGTCATTTTTCAGCCCCTTGATGATGATATGAATAAAATTATCATTTACCACATAGTAATTCTTGTAACTATCACTCAACTCCAATTGTGGGTAATGCTCATAAATCTTGACCTCTCCCAACTAAAGAGATCTTGCTTTGGTAAGTCCTGGGAAGCTTACCTAATAGGCCAACAAGTAGACTAGTTAACATGCAATGTAAAAATTACTGCTTTGTAGTACATCTTTGAGTTGTGTATGTAGATTGTTGCTAATTGTTATATCCCAATCAATTTTCTTAACATCTATGATGAGTAACATGAAGCGACACTTCCATGGGTAAATTCTTTCACATTCAGATAACCATAGACTCTGCTTAGGAGTGTGATTTGATCCTTGATGTCTTCCTAAAATTCACTCTTTTGCTACAATCTTGTCATTTTGAGTGTTATCTTCCTTGGGTTCAACATAATTTGAGTATTAATAACATTGAGACAACTCACATTGTGTCTCTCAAAATAATGCATTACCTTTTTCATGTCAATAGCCTCATACTTGGGGAAGGCAGGCATATTGAATACCTTATTAGTCATGTCAGGGCTGAAAGGAAGCCAAGTGAGCAGAAATAGCTTCCTACACTAATCTAAGTAGGGAAGAGTTACAAAAAAAATCCTTTTAACACCTTATATAGTTACAGTAAGGAGAAACACATAGAAAGAATGAGATGGAACAACAAGAACACATAAACAACAAACACCAGATATACGCAAGGAAACCCTTTCGTGTAAAAAACCCCAGCCTCCAAAAGCACAGTACTACAGTATTAAATCAAATAGAGGTTACAATGCAACTCCAATTACAAAGCTTCTTCAACAAGTGCTTTGAAACAAACACATGTTCTGGAGTGAATCCAACAACACTTTGTTACTTGCAAACAAACTATGCATTCTACAATGCAAGGCATACAATATATAGAGAATACAAGCCAAGAAAAGCATCTAGAAGAGGATTGGTGTCCAAATACACATGGCACAATATCCCACGCCATAGACATGCATTTGGACACATATACAATATTCCCTTATACCCCTTACAACCGTCATAACATGCAATATTCTCTCTCCAAGCTTGGGTATCCAAAATGTGCTCATAATAGCCTATGACAAATGCCTTACAACTACCATAAAATTATCATAAATCTGTCATAAAATTTTCCACAAGATCCATCATAGAATTTGTTAGAGAATTCGTCATAACTAACCAAAATATCCGATTCTCTTACAACCTGTCATAACCCAACTTGGGCGCCAACTTTCTCCATGCATAAAGATGACTTATGACACGTCATAGAATCTGTCATAAGTCAAGGATTCCAAAGTGGGATGCCTATATCCACTTGGGATGATGATGTGTCATCCAGTCACTTCCAATGGGGATGCCACCTAGTCGGTGGGTCCCAATTTATGACATGACACCATAGGCAATTAAATAATACAAATAAATAGAATAATACATTAAATTAATCAATATTAGGACTCTAAGGTTGAGACACCTTAATCCCAACATTCTCCCACTTCTTGAAGACGTGTAGAGAGTCATACAAAATCATCTGCTCAGGGCCCTAAGGCCCATGGAATCAGAACACCATTTTAACTTCTTTATGCTTACTAGTTTTGTCAGTGCATCTGCAACATTCGCCAAAGTGTCAACCTTTTCCAAGTTCACCTTTCCATCTTCTACCATATCACGAACAAAATGATACTAAACATCGATGTGCTTTGTTCTACCATGGAAGGTAAGATTCTTTGCTAGGAAAATTGCACTGGCTATCGCAATAAATAGTAATATGTCCTGCATCTAAACCAATATTAGAACACAGTCTCTTAAGCCAAATGGCTTCCTTACAAGCATGTGTGGTTGCCATGTACTCTGCTTCTGTCATGGACAACACGACTATAGCCTGTCGCTTACTCATCCAACTGATAGCACCACCAAACATCATAAGCATGTAACCACTAGTGGATCTTCTACTATCAATGTCACCTACCCAATTTGAATATGAATACTCACAAAATGTTGAGGTCCAGTAGGATAACCATGAAAACACAAGGCATACTCGAAAGTACCCCATAAATATTCGAACACTCTCTTAATTGCATCCCAATGCACTCGTCCAGGATTAGCCATAAAATGACTAAGGACTCCCAATGCTTGGGCAATGTCTGGTCTCGTACACATCATTGCATACATCAGACTGCTAACTGCGCTTGCATATGGTACTCTAGTCATGTCCTCCATCTCAGTAGGAGATTTTGGACAATCATTTACAGAAAGCTTCATCCCCTACATCATAGGAACAACTAACTGTCTGCAATCTGCCATGTTGAATCTCTCCAACACAAAGTTCACATACTTGCTTTGGATTAACCAAAGCTTTATGTTTGCTCTATCTCTCATGATCTCCATTCCTAGAATGTACCTAGTTGCACCTAGGTCTTTCATCTCAAACAGTTCTAACAACTAAAGCTTCAAATTTGAAATCATACTTTTATCATTCTCAATATAAAACATATCATCTACGTATAAAACAATAATGAGAATGTGACCATTATCAGATTTATAATACACACAATGGTCAAATTTAGATCTCTAAAATCCCAATGACAACACATAGGTATCAAACTTCTGGTACCACATTCTAGGAGATTGTTTCAAACCATAAAGAGACTTCTTCAGCTTGCAAACCAAATTTTCTTTACCTTTTTCAACGAAATGCTTTGGCTATGACACTGAAACCAATCTTAGAGCACATCATTTCTCTTGTGTAGAGTGGTTTTACGCCTAGGAGGGATACCATTGATGATATCATCATTTCCAATGAAATTATTTAATCAATCAAAACACAAGATAAAATGCATGATAATCAAGCTTGACATCAACAAGGCTTATGATTGTGCCAACTGGTGCTTTTTTATGCTAGTAATGAAAAAAAATAGGTTTATTGACTCCTAGTTGAAATGGATATTTAGTTGTATGTCATTGGTTTGTTTCTCCATCTTAGTGAGTGACACTCCATACGAATTCTTCAAAAGCACCAATGGGCTACGATAGGGTGACATTTTGTCCCCTTTCCTATTTGTTATTATGGTTGAAGCCTTTGGTCAAACTATGGGATGTATGAGCAAATCTAAACTATGGAATGGTGTCAAGTGGCCCAAAATATCAATTCCATCACTCATCAACAATTCGTGGACAACACAACCTTGTATGGAGAGTCAAATATGAGAGAATCCAAGACAATAATAGAAACTTTGAACAAATATATTGTGGCTTTCGGGTAATTCATAAATATAGATAAGTCAAAATTTTGTTTCTTTCACACAAAAAGGAACCTCCAAAAGAAAAATGTTGACCTATTGGGGTTCACAATTGACATGATTCCATGTAAGTATCTCGCAATTCCCTTGTTCAGAGGAGTTGTTAGAAAAATCTTTTGAAAAACCACCATCAAAATGTGTGAAAATAAGGCTTCCTCTTAGAAAGGAAGATGGATCATTATTGTCGATCAAATAACAATGATCAAGGCAATATTTGCTACTATTCCAATTCGCATCATGTCATGCTTACAATTGACTAGGAAAATGACATCTATTATGGATAGAATCTTGAAAAAAATTCTATGGGATGGTTCCAATAAAGTAAAAGGAATCCCACTAATTCATTGGGATTCAACTAGGCAGTGCAAAGAGAGTGGCAAGGCTGGTATCAAAAACCTTTCATTGCAAAACCAAACCTTAGGTGCCAAGCTAATTTGGAAAATGTATTTTTCACTAGATACATTTTGGTGCAAAATCCTCTGGAAAAATACTTGGATCATAATGATTTGAGCAAAAATTTGACACAAAAATGCTCTAAATGGTTCTCATATATGGAAGTCCATGTGGGAATGTAAGCCAAGGTAAAAGTACAAAGTTGTGTCACACTTTCGACCAACTTACCAGCACAAGTGAAGTTAAGTATTTCTACCTAAGAATAAATTTTGGTCAAACATATAATCTTGTAAGATTCATTCTAGCTAAGTTAGATATTTCCACAACTTTTCCAACTAAAATTGTTGGCTAAATACATATGTAGCAACTTTTTGATGCCAATTTACCAAAAAAAAAAAAAAAAATTGAAAAACTTGATGTTTCAACTTCTACTCGTGTAAATAACATTTTTAAAAAATATAAAAATACTATTTTGTAGATCCATAAGTGTAGTTTTCATATATATATATATATATTTTAATAGTTTAATTATTATTTATATTTTCCTTTTTATTCTTACTAAAAGTAGGTTATCAGCACAAAACATTAGGTTGATTACCATGTCAAAGAAAAATAGTAAAACTTATTAAAAAATTTGAAAAAATATGATGCACTAGATAAAATAATCTACATCAAGATGGTATAATTTTTTTTTCTATTTTAGATAATTAGTTAATATGAAATTTCATGTCAAATGGAAACAACAATGTTTTAATACACGCATTTCAATATTATAAAAAATTGGAAAATTAAAATTTATTATATAAAGATTGACGCCTCATGCAACTTCAATTTTCAGCAACTAAATTATAGTGTCAATTTATTAAAAACTATATTCAAACAATTTTTTATATTTTAAAAAAATACAAACATAAAATACACTAAAAAATAAATATTTTATTAGTTTACATCATTTCAAAATTCAGAACATATATCACTTTTTAGTGATTCAAGTTTCAAACTTGGATCAGCGTTGGTCATTTCCTTTATAAAAGTGTGACACAACTTTGTACTTTTACCCATCAATCATCACACAACATCTTTGTAGGTAGTTAATAAAAAAAAAATCAAAAAATTTCTAGTCAGATTTGTGGAATGACTATCGCCCCCTCTCAAACATAGAAGAATTAAGAGAATGCAAATACATCATGAATAACATCAAGGGGTCAAAGTAGTAGATTATGTCACCAAGAGATTCAAACTTTGCCCCTCTTTGGGATTTGATAGACTTTGGTAATGCCCCAAAAAATGGGCCAACCAAGATGGCAATCAACACAAAACTAAACAAATGGATGATTGTGTTGAACTCTCATAACAACAAAATAATTTGGTGTTATGCTAAATCAAGTGATTATTCTATCAAATCCAATCTCTTCAAATGCATCATGATGCATGGCCCAAAGATTTATGTTGGAGTAAGTTGATCCTTCCAAAAGCCAACTCATTTTCTTGGACAGAGCTCTATAAGAAGAGCTTAACTGGGGATTGATTGCATATTGTAGGTATTGTTGGCCAAATTGGTGCCTTATGTGCGAATGCAACGAAGATTCTACATACCATCTTTTATTTAACTATTTATTTGCTTCCCAATGTTGGGATTGGTTCTGCAAAAAGCTTAATTGACACAATCAACAATCAGGCATGTTCGATGTATTTTAAAGCTAGCTAAGATTAAATCAAAATGTTTTTTGGGTTGGCATATGGATCGCCAACCCACAATACTGATTTAGAAAATTTTGGAAAGAGAGGAACTAGAGGATCTTGAATAAATAATTTTGAGTGTACCATCAATGAAATATTATAAAAAATTGACAATAATATCTCCAAAATATTAAATTATAAAGTCAAAACAACTAGGAATGTGTCTTTCACTAAGTGGGGCGATTCAATCATGAAATGTTGGTCGGGTCTTAAGTTCCCCCCTAACATTGAATGAAGCAAAAAAGGTCAAAGAGGTGCATGATGGGAGGATTTAGAAAGAATTTCTTATTGTGGCTATCTTGTCTTTAGGTCAAAAATTATGGGGAAAGTTGCTTGCTCGTTCCCTATCAAGCCCAACGTTATGGAATCACCTTTACATGTCATTTCCACTTTCCATAAGAACCCTATAAAAGGAACCATAGTGAACATATTTTTTGCATGATAAATTGAGGGAAGCAAATATAGAGAAGCATTATCACTCTTCAAAGATGGGCTCATTAGAACAAAATTGAGGTATTCAACTTTTTTCAAGGTCATCATCTTGAGCTTTTCTCTCCTACCCAAATTGTGCAATTTTGTTCTTATCGGAATGGGCTAAGATATTTGATCCATTTACTAAATTAAATCATTATGTAATCAATCCAATGGCATTCATGCATATGTTATCTTTGTTGAATTTTAATATAATGAGAGCCACCCCCTTGGTAGCACTTATATATTTTGATGGATAAGTGCTAACAAGGGGGTAGCTCCCATTATATTAAATTTCAGAAGGAAAAAAATCATTTGTTTGACAACCATAAGATTGTTTATAGAATGATTTATTTTTTAAATGAATTATAAATCTCAAATGATCAAATAGATCGAAAATCTGTGCAAGTTGGGAAAAAGAGAAGAGATCAAGGTGATGACCCAAGAAAAAGTCGAACACCTCCATGTTCTTTCGAGTGACACCATCTTTGAAGGTCTTAATGCTTCTTTGTGTCCACTTTTCTCTAAAAATCGAAATACCAACTATAGTCCCTTCTACCAAGTTCTTATCGAAAGTATTAATGACATGTAATGCAAACTCCAAAAAATTGGGTTTAATGAAAGCTAGAGCAAGCAACTTCCCCCAAAGCTTCCAACCCAAATACAAGATGAAAGCAACAAGAAATTCTTCGTAAATACTTCAATTGTGCACATGTGTTTCACTTGACAATCCCAAGATTTGAATGGTAGCCTTAATAGCTCCTTCATCCTTGGCAAATAAAATTTGTAGATTTTATTTGGCAAGGATTCTTAAGTGCACAAGCATAAAATTGAAATATCCATTCTTGAGGCCACCAAATCAAAAAAGCGTAGATAGTTTTGAGCTAAGTTATAATCGCTAATGGACCAAGATGGTAAGTTTCCAATGCAAAGATCTCAAAAAACTAGCAGCAAAAGATTTTTTGTGTAATACCATCATCAAGAGTAGGAGGTTTGAATGGGAATCATGTGAAGCAATGGCAGTATGTTCCTTTTCCAAGATCAAAACCAGACAATTCCATGTGTATTCTATGCCTGATATCTTGAATGTCTCAATTTTCTCGATGCCTCGATTGGCCAAGAAATTAGTTGCATGATCATATTCTCTATAAATATGTGATATAGAGAAATCATCCAAATTATCCAACCGAGACCAAATCACATCAACCCATAGTGTTAATTTCCAATTCTTGATTTTATTGGTTTTGATTGTGTTTATACATATATGTTAGTGTCCCTCAATATCAATGTTCTTGATACCTTTTTTGTTGCAAAGCCAAAAGGCATTTAGCTAATGCTTGCATTTTGCCTCGTTATTGGTTTCATCCTTTAGTTTTTTGAAGGTATCCCAGATCAAACACCCAATATTATTTCTAATGATACACCAAAGTTCACCCTACCTCAAGGGGGAAGTACATCACCTAGATATTTTCCTCTTTGTTGTTGAACCTTCTAACAACCTTATATTCAAAAGGGGGAACTTAAGACCCATCCAACATTTCATAATTAAGCCATCCTAGTTTGTGAAATTCACCTTAGACACTCTGACATTAGATTTCAACAAATCGCAAATGTCATTGTCTAATTTTTGTATTCTGATTGATGAAACACTATAATTTGTTAAAGATCCTTCAACTCCTCTCTTTCCAAATTTACCATATCAACATTGATGGACCTAGCAATTCATATGCCAACCTAGAATGCATTCCTATATAGTCTCGACCAACTTTAGAATACATCAAAAAAAATCTTGAACTGGTGAGCATTTGCATTTGCGAAGCAAATAAACAATTCAATAAAATAATGCTCAATTGTCTCTTTGTTGCATTTGCATAAAGGACACCAACTTGGGCTTGAAATACCAACAATATGTAGGAAATCCCCTATTAAGATCTTATGGAGTGTATTAAATGCAAAAGTGTCAAATTTAGGAAGGATCGGTTTGCTCCAACATAAGTCTTTGAGCTAGACACTGGGTTAAATTGAAGATATTGGATCTAATATCCTAGCTTGACAAAGTAGTCATTGGACTTTGAATTGCACCAAATTTTCTATCCTTCTAAGAATTCAACATTATCTTCTACTTCTTCAACTTTGTGTCAATTGCCAACTTGGCCACACCACTTGTCGAGGCTTCTCTGAAGTCTATGATCCATTGCTAAAGACGGCCTAGATCCAAATCAATTCTATTGGCATAATTTGTCATTTTGACTCCCCTAGTGTTCTCCATAATATATTTGTGTTCTCTTAATTCTTCAATGTCTCAAAGGAGTGATGGCCATTCCATGAATTTCACTAAAAAATTGTCAACTTGTCGTCATTAACCACCCATGAAAGATGCTTTGTGATAATCGATCAACATTCCCCAATGAACTTCCATACATGAGAACCATTCGAAGCATTTAGAATCATCAAGATTCTACTCAAGTCATTATCGTTCAAATATTTGTTCTTAACGATTTTACACCATAAATTGTTTGGAGAGATATATGTAATATCCCTTGCAACTTCTAGTCTAGATTTTTGCTCTCAAGGAATATCTTAAGGGTTAGCAAAATGCAAAACAAAGATCTTGGTTACTATGACCTTCTAACACTTTAGGATTTTTCACCTATAGGAGAGGGAATAGACCAAAATGTCAATGTTTACACTTCTTAAACCACTGTAGAAATTCCTTACAAATTCTTACCTTAGTTTTCCTCAAGGAATATTGTCAAACACTTTCCCAACAACCCTTTAACTTGCTAATTTTGTAATTTTCAGTTTGCTTGCTAGTCTTCCAATGTTTACAAACAAGTTTAAATGCTTGCAAAACAAGTCTACAATGTCTAGGCAAAGATCTATGATGAAATGAATGAATGAAAGATTTTAATGACGTCCACAAGACTAAACAGTCTATGGGACCAAGACTTTCAACAACTTAGTTTGTCTCCAAACTCTTCTCCAGATCAGATCTCCTGCTATTAATTTTGACTAGGAGGCTAGTCGTCTGATTTATCTTATCCTCCTCAAATAACTGCTGCATATTGCCCACATCTGAAATACTTGAGTACTGATTACAGATATTTTCGTACGCTGTGCATTCCATGACGAAGTGCCACTCCGTTTCCACCACTCCCTTATTACAAAATATATGAACATCTACATAAGAACATCTACATAAGAAATGTACACCTACAACCAAGTATCATTTTTACAAACACTTGGCATACATACTAATATGTTGATTATAGAAGATGCAAACTTGCTCAATACAACAAATATTCGATCTGCAACTTATAGCTCCCTATTATGATATGAAGTCTAATACAATGCTGCTATTAAAAGCCAAGACTCTTGGCATTACAACATATGCAACTACTACAATTTCTGAGTACAATGGCTGCCACTAATACTCACTGAAATATGACTATAAATGAATTACAAATATTGCAAAGAACCTGGTATGGAGGCGTCCAAAGATGGAGATGGTGTAGCAATTAAAATCAGACCCAAGTATGCCTTCCCTAAGTCAAATTGATGCCACCTAGCAGTCGCCCCTGTTCTGAAGCAATTGACAGTTATAAAATAATTTGCAACTTCTTTAACTCCTTTCATGCACCACAAACCATCATCAAGACCCAAGGATTGGAGCGCCCAAACTAGAAGGAAGAATCGATGCAAGAAGAGACCTCCTTGAGTGAAATTGCGGTCTTCAATGACTGCTCAATATGACTATAATTATATATCAGACCTCTGCAAATATATATCAGACTTCACAATCCTTCAAAAATGTCTTCAATGCTACCAATCGATGCAAAGATGATGCCACTAATGATCTCTAATCACAAATGCAAGATGTCCTTAGTAAATTTGGCCTATGGTCACCAATGAAGCACAATTAGAAAGACTTGAGTATTTTTCTCTTAGTTGCAACCTTTCGGAGGATCTTTCACCACCTCAGTTATGCCAATCAAAGAGAGCTTTCGGTCTCAATGATCGAATGTAGAAACTGTAGAAACCCTAGGCTCCACAATAAACTCAATCAAATGTCAATATCAAAATACCTGGATATCCAAACATGAGCCCTTATGATCCTTTTATACTTTTCTTGGAAGAGCTCACACACTTTTCTTGCCAATGTAGGATAAAAGATATTTTATTTTATTTTAGTGACTTTATTAAATTAATTAAATATAAGGTTATTTTAAAATATTTATTTATTTAATAACCTTACAAATAATTAATTTAATTATTTTCTCCCCTTATTTCTCCAAATCCACTGAATCTAGGAATCCGACGACCCAAGCAATATCAGGCAAAAAAATGAGGACATTACAATATGCATTTTCCAAATTAACTTGGAACTATCCAAGGGGTCAAGAGCTTAATTGGTTAAAACATTGAGTTCTCATTGTGGAGACCTAAGTTCAAATCTCAAAGAGACATCTAATGTGGAATTCTAAGTTGTCACTCTTGGTCTTCCATTGTTGGCTTCTAGTGTGGAGATGGTTTCTAAATAAGTGGATTTCTAAGTTGTGACTCTCGGTCTTTTATTGCTAGTTTCTAGTGTGGTTGCTTGAAAGGAGCTAATATTAGTCTCATGGTTGTGCTTGCAAGAGTTTGTGTTGGTCTCATGTTGATGCTCATATGAGCAAAATATTTGTAAATGATTAGCAATATAAAAAATAACTTGGAACCTTAGGCATCATTTTGCAATGATAAATTTTGTATGTCCACACCACCAATCTCTTTACTTTGCCTAGCCAAATCCCAATAGATTAGTGGGATCCATTTTACCTCATCAAATCCATCCCATAAGACTTTCTTCATAATTTCTTTCAGGCTTGACATTGATTTCCTAGTCAATTGCAAATATGATATAGTGTAAATGGGGATAGTAGCTAGCACCGCCTTGATCATTGTGATCCAACCATCAAGAGTGAGTCATCTTGCCTTCCATGTGAAGGCCTTATTTTTGCATGTTTTGGTAGTGTTATTCCACAAACTTGATCTAATAGCTCCTTTGAACAAGGAGGCCCTGAGATACTTACATGGAATGGTGTCTACTAAGTATCCCAAAAGATCCACAATTTTTTTTGCAAGGGCTTCTTTCTGTTGAAGTAATTTTTTATTTATCTTTGTTAATCAATTGCCTAGATGTTGTGATGTATTTTTTTTGTATTGCCTTGGATTCTCTCAAATTTGACTCGCCATTTAAGATCATGCCATCCATGAATTGTTGATGAGTTATAGGGTCCACATTCCGAGCCACATGGACACCCTTCCATTGTCCAAAAGAGTGCATGCGCCCCATAGTCCAAACAAAGGCTTCAACCATGATGAAAAATAAGAAAGGGGATAATAATTCACCTTGTAACCGATTGGAGCTTCCAAAGAAGCCACTTGAAGTCCCATTTACTTGGATAGAAAAATATATTATCGAAATGCAATAAAATATCCATTGCAACCAAGAATCAAAGACTCAAACTTTTTCATTACTAGCATCAGAAAATGCTAGCTAACTTGATTGTATGCCTTGTTGATATCAAGCTTAATCATCATACTTTTATGTCTTGAGCTTTCAATTAAATGAATGATTTCGTTACCAATGGTAATACCATCGAAAATATCCCTCCCAAGTGTGAAGCCACTCTACAGAACACATATGATGCACTCCATTATTCGTTTCAATCTATTCACCATCACTTTAGATATGATTTTATATAATGTATTGCACAATGGTATCAACTTGAAATCAAAAAATGTCAAGCAATCCACCATTTTTGGGATGAGGGTGATCAATGTATTATTCGAATCTTTCACAAACTTCTTTTTCTTGAAATATTCTATAATATCCCATACATCACACCCAATAAAATGCCAACAATTGTGGTAAAATAACATCGAAAAGCCATCTAGGTCAAGGGGGTTTTCTGGATGAAGTTGGAAAGCAGCATCCTTGACTTTCTCTTCTAAGAAAGGGACCATTAAGATAAAGTTATCTGCATTCGTAACTATAGAAGGAATATTGCACAATAGATCGTCCATAGTAGTAGATTCGGACACACTAACATGAGCAAGTAGATTCTGAAAAAAGATAACTACTTCCATGTGAATGTCTTTGCAAGTATTCACTACCTATCCTAGAAAATTATACATGGACTTTATTTTGTTCTTACATCCTCAAACCCTGGTTGTATTGTGAAAAAAAATGTATTTAAATTATCTTCTAGAAGCCATGATTCTCTTGACTTGGACATACAATAGACTTCTTCCAAGCCAACAACCTCGACATGGGAAAAAAGGAGTTACTTTACTTTTAGATAGTTTTCTTGGAACATCCCATGGGAGATTACCTAACATGGGAAAAAAGGAGTTACTTTACTTTTAGATAGTTTTCTTGGAACATCCCATGGGGTTACCTTTTCATTTAGCTCTAAAATCTCTTGTTCAATTCACCCCTTTTCCTTGAAAACATTTTTAAAAGACGTTCGGTTTCACTCCCTTAGCTTCCCTTTTATGAAGTTTAGTTTGTTCATAAATCTATAACTTTTGGTTCCAACCTTCTTCGATGCCAATGACCACCAAACTCTAATTTGTTCGACCAAATCATCCTACCTAAACCACATTTTTTAAAATTTAAAATAGCATTTTATTGGTGGCGTGTCTTCCCTTATATCCAACTCGATAGGGAAATTATCAAAGCTCGAGAAGGGTAATATTTTTTACTCAATAAAATTGGAAGTGTTTAACCAATGAGATGAGAACAATCTAATCTAAACAACCTTTCAAAGATATAGCACTCACACCTTTTCCATGAGTAGATCCCATTTTTGGGGGCCAAATATGATAAAAACACACTTATACTGAGAGGGGGGTGAATTAGCATAGATCAAAACTTTACTTTTCACAGCTTAATTAATAACCGTATTACTTCAAACAAATTTCATTGGAACTAACCTGCTGGAGACTCCAATCTCCACCATTGAGCACCAACCCAACAAGAGATGCCAATCTCTTCTAATGAGAGGCTTCAACCTCTCGATCTCCTCAAATAGAAGGCTCCAACCTTTGCGAGAACAATATAATAATTTTATTTGTAACTTCGTAGATCTACCCTATCAACTGCTCACAAATCTGCCATACATCCACTCATGAATCTGCAATATAGTCTTCAATATTTATGCTAAAAGAACCACCATTATCTTGCCTTTATTTTTTTTTCCTTCTCACAAAATAGATGCTAAAACTCTATCATAAATCTGTTCAAATATCTCTTGTAGATCTACTCAAATATCATTTTATTTTTGCTTTTCCTTGAAATTGATTACTTTTGCCTCTCCTTCAAACTTCTATTTATACTCACCAAGATGTCCCTTCACCCAAGGGAGATGACTCTCCAAAGGGGGTTGGCCTTACATAATTAAATCATTTTTATTTTATTTTATTTTTCCATGCCCAAGGCGGGCGCACCACTCTAGGGGGTCATCCCACTTTGGGAGCCCCATAAAAAATTAAAAAATTAAAAATATTTTTTTAATGGCGACTCCAAGAGGGGGGTCATCCCAATTTTTCTAATTTTATTTTGCAATTTAAAAATCCTTCAAAGGGGATAGACATGGGTCAACCCATGTAGAATATAAACCATTATTTTGCAACTTAATTTTCTCCTCGTCATCAATAGGCCTTTTGACATCAATGACAACATTTTTCCAACAAAATCCACCAAGTCAATTGTTTCCACAAACTTTTGAAAGCCTTTCAATGTGACATTCAACAAAAAGCCCTCTACTTTTTTCTTTCAAACTTAGAATTGCATTTAAGTCACCACCCAAAGTTATTTATCCTCTTTATGATCCATGATTATATTTTGATTTTGTCATTTGTTTTGACAAGGCCATATGCATTGAATAATAAAAAGAGTAAGTCTAAGGATAGACTCCTTCCTTACACAACATCCAATTAATTTCTTAACAATGATCCCACTGAAACTTTATTTGAATTCCATAGGATTCCAAGCTCGTTAGTCGAGCCCAACGGCTCAATAAAAAAGCATTTCATCCCTTGCAGTGATTTATGAGGAGTTTGGCATCTTGAGATTATTATTTTTTGCAAAAAAACTATGTTGACCAACATGACATCAACTTCGCGCTTGGTCATGTGCCTCTTGTTAGGGGCATTTAAGCCCCTAACATTCCAAGTGGCAATCTTCATTGCTCTCTAAGGGAGGGGTTTCCTCCCTTGGATCTAAGCATATATTCTTTAATATTAGATAGGTCTTTCTCATGAGTGAGTTCCTCCCTTTTTTGTTTATTTGATTTCCTTCCCTTCTTAATGCCTAGGTTGGAATTCAAGATCTTGGAAGTAGATTGATTGATACATCTTGAGTCTACAATGTCAATCTCATCATAAGCAGAATTGTCCTTCTCAATCCATTGATCTCCATCAACATCACCTACCATTGTATTTTTTTGAAGAGCTTCATTCGCCTCCATGTAGGGGATGAGAGCCTTCTTCAAAGGGCTTGCCATACTCAGGCTAAGGTTTATGTTAGCCAAAGTATTAAGAACTGCCTCTGGTATATCTTCCTTATGTTTCTCTATCCATCACATTTTGGTTTTTTGATTTTCCTTTTTTGAATAATTTGTTTCCCAAAGGGATCGACTTTGACAAGACAACAAAATTTTTGAACCTCGATATCTATTGGTTACCTTCATTCACTAGCCAAAGTATTGATAAAGATCTCTTTGGGAATTGCATTGATAAAATGTCACTAAAACTTTGGCATACAAAAAGGAATTGCTTTTTAGGTTTCCCTCATTGATCTCTATGTAACTCTAATGCTATTACCTATCCTCTTTATCATGGCTTATCTCTAGTATTCAAATGGTAGATTGTATAATTTAATCCAAATTGGTTCAATTTGGAGGCAACAATTGAGTGAGTTGAAATATGGAGCCCATTTTTGGATGTAAAGAGTCAAATCATGCATTGTCCAAAGTCCATGTTGGAGAACCGCATTTCAATTCCTTTCAGGTTTGAATTCAACATTGAAGAGATTTTTATTTTCTTATTAAAACAACTTATAAAAGAAGTTATCTATTATATTTAAAGAGATTTTTATTCTTTAATTATCAAAATCTATTAAAAAGGGACAATTCATAAATATATGAGCATTGCAAGTTGTCTTCACATAATTGAGTATTTATATCTCTTCTATGTGTATAGATATTTATTACAAATATAACATCTATATATATTGGTGTGTATGTGTGTTCACATTTGCTTCTAAAATAAGTTTATATATAACTTTGTAGATATGTATACTTCCATAATTATTTGGTCCGTCTAATTCTAAATTTAAATGGTTATAATTTTGAATGCTTATAATAAGATATATTTACAAATATTTATTTATATTTAATACAAGTATTAGATTTTACTCGACTTTCTTATATATAATGTTTTGTGGCTTGGTTCTAAAATGTTTAAAGTCACTGTGTATTTTTAAAAAAAATTGTATCTATTATCCCACATATATATAAATTCTCTTTTTATTTTATATGTTCTTTTAGACTCTTTTAGTTTTGTGTCTTTTATAATTTTATATTCTCATATTTGTTTACTATTGAGCTTCCCCTTGTGGTTATTCTCATCCTTCACATTTTATAATTTTATCATCCAAAATATTCTTGCCTTGTACCTAGAACCTTGTGCTACCTTCCTCCCCTCCCCCTCTCTTTTTAGTGTGGTTTAGCATGCATCTAATTCAGCTCACATATCTTAATGATGGATCTCGGAATGTGATCCAAAACGTTGATGGAAAATACAATCTAATCTAAAAACAACATTGATCAACATTATAGATTGTGAAAATTTGATATTATTAAATTATATATGTCACTTCAGAATTTATATTTTTAATTTTACACAATATAATTTAAATATTTAAATATTAATTTTAAATAATAATCAATCTTTAATATTTTATATTTTTAATAATTTTAAATTTTGTTGGTAAAAAAATTGTGAATGACTCATACAACCCTTGCTACCACTATAATTATTACTCTAGGTGCAATTATAATTGTTGCTCCTTATTCACAATCTGTAGCCTTTTATTGAATCAATCTCAGAAAATAGCGATTTCTGAATAGAGTAACGAACATTGATTTCACCATATCTTTTTTAAACTATCATGCTAGCCGACTTCCTTCCACACGTAGAAGAGGGCTCTGAAGTAAGTATTATGCATTTTTACTAATCTAAATATACACGCTGGTATTACCTACTAGGAAAACAGCAAAACAAATTTACCTTTCTGGCTCAAATCATTTCTACAATGGTCACCCATTAGTATCGTCGCTCAAGAAATTCCTTTGGACTGATGCCTTGTCAATGACCAAAAAAATATGGTATCTGCAATTGCACTCCAAAAATGTAGCCTTTAAAATTTAACATCTTGACCGTGCTTGACTGTTGAATTGGGTTCCAGAATAGGAAGACGACAGCACCTGCAAAGAACAGATATTGCAGAAGTTTCAAATACTTTGTTTTAAATTATGTAATGTTGACAGAAATCTAAATAGATTTACACGAGATTATAGGACCATGCTACTCAAAAGAATTTAACGTATGATCTTTTAATTTTTGCTTATATTTGCTCAAACATAATGGATTGTCCCACTATTAACTGAAAAAATACATTTCCATGCAACTTTCAGGACGCATACACCTGTACGACTCAGCGGTTGTAGTACAATTAAATAGAATTGTTAGTAATATTCATGATTGGACAATTATTTAGTCAATAGTAATACTAATATGAAAATCTCTGAAATATTTCCAACAAAACAATGGAGCCATTACTTTCCTATTTAGTCACATAGATGGTTCACTCTTTTTTGGACAATAGTTTGTATAATGCTTAGCTGCATCTCACAAATCGGCAAAAATTGCCCCTATCTACTAAAAGACATGAACAAATACTATGTTGATGCTTTGTATATTGTACTTAATAGAAATGATTGTTACAATAACTAGTACAAAAACCCTGTCCAAGTAGAGATTTGGAGTCAGGTTACAAAGCCCTTATAAGGGATACCTAAAAGATCAAAAGATAGCAAAAACAGTGCATTGTAGATGATTCTATTCTGTAATATATCTGTCAATACATCCAAAGAGAGATTAACCTAAAGACATTCTATGATTTGTCCATAAGCAGAAGGTTCTATCAAAGTTATATTAGTTCAAAAGCGAAAGAGCTTTAGGATAACGAAGAGTTCTCAGCTGGTTTCTTCTTTTTTAGTCCAAGCTGCTGATCATGCCCTTCTGATTTTGATTCTAGCAAATTTTAATTGCCTGATTGAGAGCTTGGATGAATTAGTGAGCAGCAATGAATAAATGTAAGGTATATTTATGTGAATTTAGTCATTCCAGACTAAGTCGCCTATACTCAGCATAAGGTATATTTATGTGAATTTAGTCATTCCAGACTAAGTCGCCTATACTCAGCAACACCCCAATAACAACGTAATAATATAAGACCCGCCTTCTATTTTATCATCAAGGTATAAATCGAAAGCACTATATAGAAGGCAAGGGGAGATCGCTGAATATTTAAATGAAAACAGGAAATATGCTGACTGTAATAATAGACTTCCCAACACGGGCAGTCCTGTGCTAACTGAGGAAATTCACCCACAATGCCAAGTTCCTACAATGAGAGGATTCTCTTGAGGAAGAACAACAATTTCAACCTTGCATAGAAATTGACATGACTAGATATCATGAGAAGTACAGCACTCTTAGCTAGTCAATTTGTAAGGACCTAACCTTTAGCAAATACTATAACACAAGGACAAGGAATGAACCTAGAAGGAGGAGAGGGTATCATCATGATCAGCCCCAAAAAGACATACAACACCAAGTGGGAAATATTATGTTACCTTCATTTGACAAGACAAAAAAGTGCTCCGCCAGGGCATGGTTGCAAAAACTGGATACTTACTTCCAATTAAACCCTATGTATGAAGAGGAAGCCATTTAATTCGCTACCCTTCACTTGGAAGGTGTGGCACATAATTAGTGGCATCAAGGTTTGATCACCCAAGGACATAGCTCCATAAATAGCATAGAAGAATTCAGTCAAAGACTAAGTGAGGTTTGATTGAACTGATCCTGAGGTGCAATTTAGAGAGCTAGCACAACTTAGACAAAGTGCGACGATACACAACTACGTTGCAGAGTTCCAAAAACTTGTAGTTATGGTCTCCAATGTTTCAAAATGGAGGCTTGTAGTTCTCTTTATAGAATGTCTAATCAAGCCCCTCGACGTTTGGTCAAAGCTTTTGTACCTCATTCACTATAAGAAGCAATCAAGACAGATTTCAATTTGCAATCATCAACCTCCAAGAACAAATACCAAACAAAGGCACCTCTTTTTGGATCTCAAAGGAAATACCACCTCAACATAATAATTCAAGAAGAAATGTCGAAGAGGATGAATCTAAGAGTGCAATCAGAAGGAAGAAACTATGCTTCTCTTGCAAAGAACCCCAGAAACCAAGACATCATTGCTTAGGAAGAGGGCAAATGCATCACATAGAAGTTATATCTGATGAAGAAGATGGACCTTGAACCTGAGGTTGCAGTAGAAAAAGAGAAACCTAGGGAAGATACCTCCATAGACACTTTCGCTACTCTCTCGAGGGCCCCTAAGTATCATCATTTTCGAGTTCAAGGAACTCTGCATGGAAAAAATTCACTATATTTATGAATAGTAAAGCAACTCACAACTTCATAGATAAGGGATTAGTAACTAGAAGAGGTTTAGGGCAAAAGACTTTGAATGATTTAGTGTTGTAATGGCCAATGGTTTCACCAATTCTTACAACAAAAGGATCCAAGGACTAGATATCTCCTTAGACAAACTGTTACACCCCAATTGTGTAATTACTATTTACTATTACTATGTAGGGTAAATATGAATGTAATGTGGATTCTAGAGATGAATAAATTGTGCTTGCATTTTGTTATTGATGCATTATGTGTGAATGTTATCTCATTTAATGTTATGCAAATATGAGAAATGGATGGTTATTGAATTGTTATTCTAACTTTAGAGATGTATTATATGTAATGCATATTTTGTTGAATAGCTAACTACCTTGGGCATATGTTAGTGGATGCAGGGATATATTCAATTCCTCCAGGCGGAGGGGAAGTATCACTCAAGAGAAGATCTTGGTCGGATAACCAGTAACGTAATCTATCTAAGCTTACACACACCACAATAGAATAATTGAGTCAAGCAATTGTGTGGGAAGTTGGTAAGTCATCCTTAGTTGATATGTCTGCATTAGTAAGAGTCTTGTTTACTATTGAGAGCATTATTGGGTGATGGTTATCTGTTTGAGCTTATGAGTTATTTCTTATATTATTGAGGTTGCACTGTGTATAGGCGCAAATTTGCACCCCTTACGCAAATTCCCCTTTTACACTTCCTCACCTTAGAAAACCAAATCCGAAGGCGAAATTCCACATCAGCCCGCTGCCTTCATTCCACTTGGCATTTGTCTTTTGCATTGGTAGAAGAATATTTGTCGAGGACGCCCGCGCAACACGCAGACGTCCGCATAGTACGCTTACATCCCTGACAGATTCCTGCATCTGAAGCTGGCAGAGGCGTTACACTTCCCATTGAGGTGGGTTTGTAACGTCCCTCTTCGACCAACAGACCCCGAAGATGCCTAATTCTTTTTCATTCTTACTTCAAATGCATTCATTCTCATTCCATTCCATCCTCTAGCAATCTTCTTCATAAGTTCTAGCAATTTCACTCTCATTCTCAGCCTTCAAACAACACTTTGGCACTCCATAGCAGCAGCGACAACACTCCATCAACTCTGTAAAGCAAGTGTGGAACAAGCTATCGCAGCAGGGGCTTGAGGTTTTGCAACACCTCCCTTCATCACAGTTGAGGCTGTGGTGATTGTTCAAGCTCTCTTTTTCCATCATTGGCTAGTGAGCTCTTGGTGGAGGTGGTAAGCATTTTCACTCCTCTCCTTTACGATTTGGTTGAGTAGCTTAATACTGTTTTGTAGTGTTACTTGCTTTTTCTCCTTCTCTACCTCTGTATCATACATTTCTCTATCGTTGCTATCTTGGCTGTCCGTGGAGGTGGAAACACCAAAACGGGGGTCTGACTGAGGCAAACCCCTATATAGCCCCCAACAATTTTCCTTCTTTCTTGTGTGTAGGTGGACGTGTTTTTTGGGGCTAGCTGGCGAATGAGCATCTTTGTGAGATTATCTTTGTCACCTTAGCCTTCATATACTTTATCACATTCATTTGTATCTTTCCTATTTCATAGTTATGTTTTGTTCCCTTAGAAGCAACTAGCTAGGCCGTCAGCTCGTTTTCTGGCGGTTCATACTATCTTACTATCTTTTTGGTCCTCTGATCATACGAACGCCAACGCACCTGAGAGACGCCAGCGTGCCGTACTGTCATCCCAGAACTACGCTTCCATCCTCAGGTAGAGCGCTACCTGAGGTATAATGTTGAACCTAAAATCCAGCTCGCCTAGCCCCAATCCTAACTTTGGGTCTGCAGAGTGATTGAAGGGCTTTATAGTCCTCATCATTCTTGTCCCCCCATTTGAAACAATCCTTTAGAGTGAAGTAAGTTAGGGCAGCCTTCCGCTCTTAGCTCTCCGTGACCTAGGGCCTTGATGTGGTCAGTCCCCCTGTCTTACACACTGATGAGTAGGATGTACGTGGAGTATGTATATGTACACACATGCATGTCAATGATGGACCATATACATGAAGGAATGCACACATGAGTGTACATAGGTAGACGTACCTATACACACTTATGGACGAGTTGCTTATACGTATGGAACTATCAATTGCATCTAACGACATGTATATGTATACGTATAGATGTATCACGCGTAGGTGTTTATCGATGCAATAGTAGTTGTGTATGACTTTTGTGTGTCATTGAAGGTGTATATATACATATATCCATATGTATATATGTATCAATACACGCATATGGTGGAAAATGGATATGCCCATATGAATGTATCGATACATGTATACATACGTGTACATGAACATAGAGGAATATAAATAAATATATATATATATACACACACAGTTGATATTATTAATATTACTATGTGAATGACATCTTGTTTGTATTCATTTTATTATCAAATGCATACATACATAGTTGGTATAAGATATATTAACATATATATATATAAACATTATTGTTGTGCATGTCTTGCACACACGCCCTGTCGTGGGTAGGGACCCCCTCTTTTCGCTCCCTACAGGTTGCTTTTCTCTTGTCTTGTTTTGCGTGTCCGCCCCATTTTCCAAGCCCAAATTGGTCATGTGCCTTCAAATGATCAAATTCCCCTAACCAAATTCACCTAATTGGGGTATTCAAATCCGGAGAGAAACAAAGTCCCCCTTCCCTTTTCTGCCTTTTGTCTTGTTCTTGCTGACTTGGTCCCTGATCACTCGATTCGCTTTCTTCTACATTTTTGACTTTGGGGACAAGTTTCTTGTGGATTTGGGATGTTTTTGTGGTGCCTAAGTGAACAGCCAAGGTTTCGTTAAGTTTCGAGGGTTTCGGAAATTTCCTTCCGGAACTCCGTCCCTCTTTGGCTATTTTAAACATCCGCTGGCCCCCGGCAACCCGGCCTCCGAAACCCAGCCCCTCCGTGGCCATTTCCGGAACTCTGTGCCTTTTTAGTTGTTTTGAACTTCCGTGGACCCCCGGCGGTCCGCCTTCTACATTTTTGACTTTGGGGACAAGTTTCTTGTGGATTTGGGATATTTTTGTGGTGCCTAAGTGAACTGACAGCGTTTTGTTAAGTTTCGAGGGTTTCGGAAATTTCCTTCCAGAACACTGTCCCTCTTTGGCTGTTTTGAACATCCGCCAGCCCCTAACGACCTGGCCTCTGGAACCCGACCCCTCCATGGCCGTTTCCGGAACTCCGTCCCTCTGTGGTTGTTTTGAACATCCGCCGGCCCCCGGCGACTCGGCCCCTCCATGGCCGTTTAGAATGTTGTACCCAAAACCAAAATTTTTGCTTCACTAAGGCATTTTGCTTAATTGAGTCTTAATCTTGTTAAAAGTGTTGTCAAATGGTCGTTTTTGGGGTTTTCAAATATGGAGTTGGTGTCAGTACTGTGTCAGTCTGTTACCGAAGAGATTTTAGAAAATGAAAAATTTGAACGAAAAACATCAAAATTTTTCTCACCGGAGAGGAGCACGATACGAAATGAAGCCCTATCTTTTAGGAGACTCGGATCACATTTTTAGGGTTTGTCACCTCCAGTGGACATTTATGCAGGCATCCGCGTCGGCTTAGCGATTGAGCTATCAAGCCTGTCAAACGGACCTGTTTCGAGTGAGTTACGGAAGATACAGTGCAAATCGAGGCGAAAGCGAGAATTGGCTAACACTGGAGAAAAGCGCAGCTTTTCAGAAAGGCGCCCATCTTTTTGAGGTGTCAGATGTAGGTTTTTGGCTAAATGCCACCAAGATGTTTATCTCACATTTGTTCGAGCTTCGCGACGCATCCGTCAGTGGGTGAATCTGAGTTGCTGAAGTGCCTGAACCTGAGGATTGAACGTAGGGTCAAATCTTAGTCAAAATATCGAGGAGGAAAAACAAAGAGCAGCTTTGAGAAAGCCAAGCTTTTAGGGCCTTTAATGCTTTCTTTAAATTGATTTGGATGCCTAATGTATTAATGCGTGTTACGTTGACTTTCCGTTACTTTTGTCTCAGTCGGATCGAGAAGATGTCTCATCGGCCTAGCGGTCGAGAGTTTTATATTATTTTTATGCGTTTCTAGAAATGGCTTCGATGCGGAATAGAAAGAGCAACTTTTGAAAGAGTGCTCTGTTTTTCACCCTCGAGATAATGTTTTACGAAATGTACCTTCTTAGGCGTAAACAGAATCAAATTAAATCATGAACTGAGTTCGATCCACGAAATGAGCAAAGCGAAGTTATGAAGGATTTTGTTTTCCCTTAATCTGAAATCACGAGAAGTTGAGAATTTGACTAAGTCACGGCGGCTTTGAAAAACAGTTTTGAGCAACCGGATGTCAGTTTTATGGCGATGCGGTCTCAAAGATATCATTTGATCGATTTTTACTTTCGGCTTTGCAATGCACACGATTAGCGATAATCGGAGAAATCAGTCCAACCCGGTGTCGGAGGATGAACACACGAGGTCAGCGAGAGGTTTTAGCCCTAAATTTTTCATGAAATTTGGCTAAGTTTAGATAGCCCAAGTTCAAAGTTGAATTTTCGAAAGTGAGTTGAATGGACGCCTTAACTGGAGTTCTGACTGCAGTTAGACTGAACGATTTCTGGGTTGTCATCTTCAGTTCGTATATTGGCATGTGGAGTGATCTTTCAATTTGCATGTCGAGTTAACTAGTTTGCATGTTCAGTTAACTTGATTGCATGTTAAAGTTTAACTGAAGATTATTACTGAATGTCAACTGAAGTTTGCATGCATGGCGAATTTGGTCAAAATTGAGAAGGTTTTAGTGAAGATGACGCTTCATCAAATGTCCACTGAAGTTCAAAAGGGACGAATTGAAGCATGAAGCATATTTAGTGAAGTATGGCGAATTTGAAGTTGATAACTTCACTCATGAAAAGGGTCGCTATATTTAGTTTTTGAAAAGTGAAGCATGAATTAGTGAAGATGGCGCACTTTTCAAGGGAATGGCAACTTTAGTTTGAAAAGGGTTGCTATATTTAGATTATATTTGATTAAAGCATGAAGTTGGCGCATTCTTGAAAGGCCAACTGAACTTCCAAAAGGGTCGCTATTTTTAGCATAATTATTGCATGAATATGGCGAATTCCTTATCTCATTCTTATTGTTAACTAAAGTTATCAAAAGGGCACGCCTTAGGTCAATTTGATGAATCCAAAGCAAGGTTGAAGATGGCGAACTTGATAAAGATTGCTAACTGAAGCTAAAGTCGCATGATTGAGTTGAACTGAAGATTTGAAAGGCAAACCCTAATGCGTCCACTTATTGAGCTTGTTCGAGTTTCAGTTAACTATAATAAGGACCAATGAGAAGCCAAGCGCCATTTTTAATGCATGCTTTATTTAGTACGAATTTTCTATGGTGAAATTCTATATATTTCAAAGATGGCGTCCATTATTGCATCATCTTTTGCTCTGAAGCTTGTATTCTTTTTGAGCGACCAGCAAGCTTAAGGTGATTCAGGTGTCCGTTTTCAGCGTTCTTCGAAGCTACGAGTTCAGATTCTTCAGAGGAAGTCAATTCTAGACTTTATTTCCACTTTGCATGCAGGTTTTATAAAGATTCGAAGAAGAGATTTGCAGATTTTTCAGAAGCAGACAAGCAAAACTTTCTATCTTCTGTCTTATTTCTTCTATTTCTCACCTTAGGTACTTTCTTCGCATGCCAGAGTAATTCAACACATATTCAGAATTTGATCATCTGGGTTCTCATATTTCAGCGTTTGCAACAAGACCCACTTCTTAGATTTTTTCGAGAAAATCGCCCCGTAGCCTTCATTCTGAAGCTCTGAGCCTTTTTCCGAGAATCTCTTTGCATGTGGGCTTAAATCACATTTTTTTTGAGAATCCAGCTATCTGGGTTTGTTCAGAATTCAGTTGTGCACAAAACCCATGTTCCAGAATTTCTTCGAAAATTTCTCCTGTCAGAAGCTATTTTTTAGTCTTGTCAGAGTTTTTCAGAAAGTTCTTCAAGCATATTCGACTTTACAGTCAAAAGTCACCATTTTCAAAATGCAGTTCAATCTCATTGATTACAAGGTGAAATCAGTCCTTACACATAATTTCACCAAGACTTCAGATACGGACCTAAATCATGTTTATCCAGTGGTCAATCTGAGCAGTTTAGAAGGTGTTAGCAGCAATTCGATGAGGAATCTTGAGCGTTCCGGGTTGCTGGCAGCGGCATCCATTCCTGTTTCTATCTTCGATCTTGAGTTCGTACTTGCTTGCATTAAGCATTATGACTCGTCTTCACGACAGATCAGATCGGTTGATGGAAGAGTGGTTTGCAGTCTCAAGCCGAAGGACATAGAGAAATGTTTTGCTATTCCTCCTCGCTCAGATAACTTTACTGTTGATCTTGAAGCCTGTGAGAAGATATGGGATGCTGATCATCAACGTTCACAGAGAAAAGTTGCTCAGAAATGGTTGACAATTCAGAAAACTAACTTGCCTAAGAAGGTTGGTCGTGGTGAATTTAAAGCGGAAGTTGCTGTTTTGATAACCTTACTCAACCGAGTTACCGGTCAATCAGATGCTAATACTTTCCGTCCATGGATGTTTTACCTGATTACCAGAATCCTTGATGGCACAGAGCGTTTTGACTGGGCTATGTTGATTAGTGACTGCTTACATCAGCAGATTACTAACTTTCTCAAGTATCACGAGTTTCATATGATATCCTATTTGGTCTACTTGGTTGCATTTCAAGGTAGTTTCAGACTTCTTAAAACCAATGGTACTCTCGGTGTTCAGCGTATTCATGAGTATTATCCACAGCTAGAGTTTTCTCAGTCTGAGCAGGATTTCCGAGTAGTGAATGATCACTTTTCCATGAGAACCATAAGAGATCTTGATGATGAGATGCATATTCGTATTTCAGCCGAGGCCAAATCAGCAATGGAAACTTGGGCAGATTGGTTCATACAGTTTCCTACTTTCACATACCTTCGAGTTTATGGTTATGTTGGAGAGCCTCTGATGTTGCCGAGATATCCGTCAGACAAGATAGTCTTTATGGAGTTCCTCAGGCAAATGCAGCATGTTCACTTCTTTCTTCGTAGTCGTCATAAGACTGCGGCTAATTTTCCATTCTCATTGGGAATTTTCACATGTGATGCGGCAACAGATGCCAGGCGTATGTCTACTGAGATAGAAAGGTTCAAATTCAAGCCTTATACTGAGAGACGTTCCTATGATCCTCTCGGTCATTATGCAAATCGGTTAGAGCGAGGGATTGCACATGCGCCAGCACTTGAAGATTTCTGGGCAAATTGTGAAGATGAATTCGAGGTTCGTCGTCGTCATTATTGTAGACTTACTGTTGGACAGCTCTCTGATTACTTGTCAGAAGATGTTGATGGTTTGTCCGACGATGATGGAGAAGTTCTTCTTAATTCTTATGTTAAGGATCAAGTTGCTAGGCAGCCACTTCGCTCACCTGATTGGTATGCTAAGGAGAATACTTCTATTGAAGAGGTTTCTAGATCAGTTATTAAGACTAGTAAGTTATTCTTGGAGAGCAAACGGACACGAAAGTCAGTTCCTGTAGCAGAGCCGCCAAAGGATTTCTCGTCATTGCCTTCTACTTCTAGAGCAAGACCCAGAGTCAAGGCTATTATCATACCTCCTGAAGGGGTTAAACTCAGTGGAAACACAGGGAAGAGAGCTACTCGTAAGAGGAAGCAGAAACAGATTGAGAATGTTCCTGAGGTTCCAGTAGACACAGTTATTCAAGCTGAGCCTCACGTTTCACTTCCTAGTTGACCTCACGTTCCGCCTATTGACATAGAATCTGAGCCTGAGACACCAATTCAAGCAGGATCGGAGACAACTGAACCACCACAGGTTGATACATCAGGGACAGTCTCTCCGCGAATTGAAAATATTGTTCAGTCTTGTTGGCTTGAAAAATCTTTGGGAAGACAGAGGCGTGAACCGTCATACAACCTTGATTTGTCTGAGTTTGGTGAGCCTTATCAGAAGAGATCAAACAAGAAGATAAAGAAACAAGTGCACATTGAAAAGACTCCTGAATCAGAGATCGTTATTGAAGTTGCAGTGCCTCCAGAGGGCAAAAGCTTAGACGAGGTCGAAGTGGGTGACTTTACATTTACTAAGGCAAATCTTGGCAGGACCACACGAGAGACAGATGTAACTCTTCTTAAGATTGTTACCAATAATCTTGAAGAGCGTATCACGAAGGATGGAGAAGATAAGGCTTTACTCAAAGCTGAAAATAGTCAACTTCGTCAATACATTTCTGATCTTGTTCATGGGAATCCAAATAGAGCACCTGTTCTTCCTCAGAGCACACCTGCAGAACAACGAAAATTGGATCAGTTAGTCAGTCATGGTAGACTTGTGGACAACTGGATTGAAAGTTTAGTTGCTGCTGGTAAAACTCTTCTTGCAGATTTGTATCAGTTGAGGAGTGAGGCACATAAACTCCGTCAGGGTATTCAGTTGCTGGATATTGCAGTTGCAGAGAGTTTGGCAAAGGATCGTGTTCTTGTATCTCAGTTATCAGTTGCATGCGATGCTTTGGAGGAGGTTGAAGATCAAGATAAAGTCTTCACTTGGAGAGAGCAGCACCTTCTTAGAACAGAAATATGTGAGAAAATCTCTACCAAGTTATTTTCACTGAAGGATGACGTGGTTGGAGTACTTGCACTTGTCAGTGGCTTCGTGGTTCAGATTCCGTGTCATTATCTTCTCGAAGATGGCACGTATGTGGAGTTGGAAAAAGTTCATGCAGAATTCGAGAAGCTGATTTATGACAGCCTTGAAGGTGAACCTAGGGCGCCTAAATTAGAAAATGTTTCAGTGATTGCAGCCAGTTTGAGAAAGGCGACTGAAGAATGTAAAGATGGTGTGCACACAATTACCGAAAGTGGCAAAGAACTAAAGAAACAGACTGTTATTTTTAGCAGCATCAAAGTGCCAGATGACAGAGAGATCGATGAGTTCTTGGTCGAAGTGTTAGACCGAGTTGACATGGAGTGATTTGCCAGTTGGAACCTCCAGTTGATTTCTAGGGTTGAGTCCTGAGTGGCAGTTAACTTGACTTCCAGTCTTGAGTTAACTTGCTGACTTAACACATGCTTATCTCATTCTTGGAATTATCAACACAGGAGTTAGGGTTAGGGTTTCCAGTTAACTGAAGGTAGTGGCCAGTTAACTTTGCTTTAAATAAGGACGTGCATGCTTGCACATTGTCCAATTAGGTTATTTGTACCAGTTAAACTGATGGTAACTTGCCAGTTAACTGTATAGTTTACTTTATTAGGGTTAGGGCGCATAACTTGCATGCATTGCAAGAATTGTAGTGAACTCAAGGTGATTTTAGGGTTACCTACACCTTGATGTATATAAATAAGAGCTTTGCTCATTTGTAAATAACTTTTGCTTGAGAGAGAAATATATGCTGCGCCTACCTTGCCCTCAATATTGCTCTTTTGGTATTTGTTCATGTGTCTTCGCTATTGCAATTAATTGTTATGCCACATAGGGTTTCAAAAGATTGTAATGGTGGATTCTTTCCATAGTTTAGATAAATCTGTCTTGTGAATCTTTTATTGTTATGATCAAGCGTTATGCCACACAGGGTTTCGTAAGATTGTCATGATAAAACCGTTTTGTGAAGTATTTACTATGCTGATCAAGTGTTATGCCACATAGGGTTTCATAAGATTATCATGGTGAATCTTCTCATAGTTTAGATAAATCTGTTTTGTGAATTCTTTTGTCATTACGATCAAGTGTTATGCCACACAGGGTTTCATAAAGATCTTGATGATAAAAGCCGTTTAGTAAGTCTTTACTGTTATGATCAAGTGTTATGCCACATAGGGTTTCATAAGATTGTCATGGTAAATTCTTAAATCTGTTTTGTGCCCAATAAGCTGGTTTAGATTGAGATGATAGTTGCGCCACCTTGCCTTCAAGTAGAGAATCTAAACACGTTTATCGTCAGTTAGTCATAACCTTGCTCCGTTTCCTCATGCTCTGATTTTCTTGAGGAGATTGGATAGATTAGATTAGTTGTAGTTGATAGATCTGCAAAACCAGAGAAAACTCAGCTGCAACGTATAAGTTCTTTCAAGAAAGTCTTGTGCCTCTACAGCTGAAACAAAAAAGACAGGATTTAGTTTAGTTTATTTCCTTGCAAATACTTTGTCAAGCACAACGAGGGAGCTTCCCCTCCTAATTTGAAGAGCACTCATTGCGTAGTGTGCATAGGCTGTGCGTATCAACTCTTACTCCAGAGGTGCTAGTTCTTACGCCAACACGGAACTCCATCCCTCTTTGGCTGTTTTGAATTTCCATGGACCCCCGGCGGTCCACCTACATTTTTGACTTTGAGGACAAATTTCTTGTGGATTTGGGATGTTTTTGTGGTGCCTCGGTGAACTGCCAACATTTCATTAAGTTTTGGGGGTTTTGGAAATTTCCTTCCGGAACTCCGTCCCTCTTTGGTTGTTTTGAACATCCGCCAGCCCCCGGCGACCCGGCCTCCGGAACCCGACCCCTCCATGGCCATTTCCGGAACTCCGTCCCTCTTTGGCTGTTTTGAACTTTCGTGGACCCCCGGCGGTCCACCTTCTACATTTTTTACTTTGGGGACAAGTTTCTTGTGGATTTGGGATGTTTTTGTGGTGCCTAAGTAAACTACCAACGTTTCGTTAAGTTTTGGGGGTTTCGGAAATTTCCTTCCGGAACTTCGTCCCTCTTTGGTTGTTTTGAACATCCATCAGCCTCCGGCAACCCGGCCCCTCTGTGGCCGTTTCTAGGACTCTGTCCCTCCGTGGTTGTTTTGAACATCCGCCAGCCCCCGGCAACCCGACCTCCGGAACCCGGCCCATCCGTGGCCGTTTCCGGGACTCCGCCCCTCCGTTGCCGTCCGGGACTTTCCTTCCGAGCCGCCGTGTGCTCATTGTCGTTTCAAAAGGGCGGTGACCCTCCGACTTTCCCCTTCTAAGCTTCCGCTTTTTTAAATGAGTCCAATCTTGAGGAAGTTTGTCTTGGCGCTCTTCCTTCCCCTTTGCCCATGCGCTATAATTGAAAAATCTTGGTTTTGCTAAGTTTTATGAGGTCTGGGAACTTCCCTTCCGGTTTGCTGTCCCCCGTTCACTACCTGCCCCCTTGGGCCCGCATTAATGTTTATGGTCCAAATGAGTTCCAAATATGAATATTATGATCTTTTGATGATGCATGGATGGATCTAACAAGGATTTTGCAAGGTTTGACTAACATTTGCGTTGATTTGTGTATGAAAGCACTTACGACACTTCATGTATGCAGGATTCAAGGAGCCTACTGCGGGTCCGTTAGGAGACCCATTGAGAAAGCTGAACAAGGAAAGGAATATAGCTCCTATCACCATTCATTTCATGCCCACCTTTCCTCGTAGCACCCATCAACAGAGCTAGCATTAGAAGCAAGCCTATGTCAAAGGAAGTCAATGACAAAAATGCAAGGGGGTGGCCTTTAAAAAGGCATGAGGGAGTTGTCCGCCCAAATCAGGGGCAACCAATCAATTGATGCCAATCGTCGACGAGCTCGTTTGATCCAATGAAGAACACTGCAAACACATCAAGTAAGAAGGCAGCTTTGAGGCAATTTCAACTACAGTAAAAGGGAAATCAGCTAAATGACCAAACTGCTACAGCACCTGGGCACTAGATGACAAAACAGAGAAAAGACAAGGAATGTATTTTTAATTGTTGAATATTGCGGGGTAGGTGAAACCCTAATGTAAATCAAATATAGGCCACTCATTGTGAATTAATCCTAACCATTCATTTGGCCTTTGGAAAATTATAAATAGGGGCTTGCCCCTCATTTGTAAAGGGTGGGAGAGCTGTTGTAAAAAGCATTTGCAGCAATAGAAGACATCATTGGATGATTTTATGGATGTTCTCTTTGATTTTGCTCATCTTGCATGCATGGTTCTGCCTTCCATGTTAGTTTTAGTATTAGTTTCTTGAATGGCTGTTATGATGGTGTTGCTGTTACAGTATTTGATGAGCTTTTAGCCCATACTTTTAGCACTTGTTGATGACAAGTTGTGCAAAGTTAGCCTGGGCTTCTTTATGTCATTGTTGCAACCTAGTTCAATTACATGTTCATAATGTGTATGTGTAATTTGAAAATCAGCAGACCTTAGAAGATTGCACTGGTTTTGTGTAGCTGTAGGTTTCTCTTGGTCAAACAAAACTCAGTTTAGGAAGCCTGTCTACTGTAGCAGCCACCATTGTTACTGTTCATTCATAGCTTAGGATTAGAATACCTTTCTTAACCCTTCTTCTTTTGTTGTTTCTTTTAATCCTTGGTTAGAGTAGGATCCAAAGCATCACCATGAAGCTAAATCAGATGAACTTGATGAGTTTCAGCTTGTTGTTTTGAGTGGACAGCCACTGTTCATTCACTTCCAACACTTTGAAACTGCATTTGCAAACCCAACTTCCCACACTTTGTAACTCATCCGTAAGTCCGCCTTGTGATTCCAACAAATCACATAAATCAACTGAAATATTCCAAGCACTGTCAAGACCTGACATTAGAGACCTTGGGATAGTGTTCTGCAATTTGATTGTAGAAGATTGTCTTTCAAGAGAGGTAGTGCATCTATGCATTGCCTGTGTTGAGAAGTGAATAAAAAACACATCAACAATTATCAATTGCTTGGGTGTCGATTAACATTAGCAAACTTGAGGCCAATTTATTAGCTAAATCAAAGGCCACGTATATTATACTTGCGACTGTACTTTTAAAGTGCCAAATATTACTCTTGCTGCCCACGCATTTAGAACGAGTATTCTGCAAAACAATTCACAGACTTGAAGTTGATATATGAAGGAGACTTAGTCGACGCCTTATGTGGAAACACTTTGGACTTAGTAAACTCTTAAACGCCATGTCATTCGGTAAAATAGCAACAGCAAATAGAAGCATGCAAAAGTATGTACAACAGGTCGATGAATTGGTCAAACTGATAAATGAGATGAACCGACTCATGAAAAGACCAAGTCGACGTGAGCTATGTGTTATATATTTGTTATTGACCGGTTCAACAAGTGAAAAACCGTGCCAACTCTGTAAGAGGTTTATGCTTTATTTGGCGCCACCTTATGAATCCTACTTGTTGTAGATGTTCATTGTGAAGGCAATTCGAATTATATCTTTTTCATCATGTGCTGATTTGAAATGGTCTTATACTGTTGTCATCAAAAGAGGTCAACCTGTAGGATTGTTTTGCTGAGTATGTTCTTTGTGCGCCACCTTTTAGCTAAGTTGAGTGAGTAGCCATGCATGGTGATTGCTGTCAACACTCATGCCTAATCTGTAGGATGATAAGCCTCTTTGCTGCTGTATAAATAGTAGAGCAAACTCACTTGTTTGGGATGCATTCCATACGCATTGTGCTCAATATTTTATACATTTTTCTCTGCAATTCTTATCTACAATATACTATTCTATTTGAGAGAGAGAGTTGTGAGTGTTGGTGAGAGTATTAGCATATTGAGTGAAGTACATTATCAACTTGAGAGAAGGGGGATTATCGTGGCATAGCTGAAGGAATCAAGCATAAGGTAGTTGTTGTTGTGGGAAAACTTTTTGCAGTCAATCGATTGGATAAGCGAAAACAAGTATGAGGATAATCTTCTTTTATTGTTTTAGCTTTTGAATGATTGCTTCATGATTGTCTTAAATTGTCTATTATGTATACTTGCATTTAGGGAAAATAGTATTGCTTTGAAAAGGAATTAGAAGCTTTTATACTGTTTTGTGATGTGCTTGTAGATACTCCATAATAGGAGGATTTGTTTGTCATAAGTATTAGCATACTAAATATGATTTAGCAAAGGTAGCTGAAGGGTTACTCATAGCTAGGCTATTAATTTAACTAGGATAGCTAGTGGTTTACTCCTAGGATTGTTTATCCATTAAGGGAGGGAGCTTGTACATTTACTTTGTTAAGTAGATTTATTCTAAGTTTGTAGAAATGGTGATAGGCTATCTCTAGGGTTATGGATTATCCAATGAAGGAAATATGGCCTTATCAAATCATCCCTGAGTAGTGTATGTGATAGAATGACCTTCACTCGAAATACTAAATAAGAACACTTTGGTCAAAGTAGTGCAATTGCCTCTGGCTCCACTGTCAATTCACTGTGATCCAGTTATTGCATGCTAGTCCTAGATTGTGGGTTTACAAGTTCTAGTTATGTAGGACACAACACTAAGCTCAGTTGGTTGTCATTATCTGGTTACTCTACCAATCTCTTCGTCGAAGGGAAGGGCCATCTATCGAATGATGGATGAGCGGGGGACCGCATATGAGTCTGTGGTTGGCAGAAAAGTGCTTGAGTGATGCTTCTCCTCCACAACAGGCGACAAAAGACCAAGATTTGAAAGGAGGATCTTGGACCATCTATAAATATTTGTTTCAAAGCTCGGTTGAGCTATGTATGTAACTATGTACATTCTTGTATTGTTGTAACTTGTGAAATTATTGTATTGGAATGGAATCCTTATTGTATATTGTTATGGCATCTTTGTTTATATATTCTCAATAAAGAAAAGAAAATTTTTATTGTAATGGCTTGTTACATAGTTTATTTACTCGCACAATGAAAACTTAGGAAATTTTTACTTCAGTGAAGGGTTGGCATATTACATAAACACTAGTTTTACAATGACTTCTACGTAGTAGGCCTAGGAGACATGAACATGGTCTTGTGAGTGCAATGGTTGCATTCCTTTGGGGAATTCATGCAAACCTATCAAACAATGGAGCTTAAGTTTAAATCAAGGGGTAGAGATGTTGTGCTTCAAGGCCTCTTGAATGGAACCCCTAGGATTGTCTTCATAAAAGAAATGAAATGATCCTTTGGCCAAGGGCAAGTAGCATGAACAGCACAATGTAGAATCACCTACGGATGAAAAATACTATCACATCAATGTTCAATCAATTTTGGACAAACATAGCATGATATTCAATGATATTTCCTCGGGTTTACCTCCCAATAGAGGTTTCAACACATAATAGAACTCGAGGCGAGATCCAAGCTGTAATTACTACACCATATCGCCAACCCCATAAACACAAGGACTTCTATATCATGGGTCTAAGAGAGATCGATGTGGTATTGAATATGCCATGGTTACATTCTATTGGAGAGTTACCTATGGAGTTGAAATCCAAGGAAAAAAGGAAGTTCTTCAAGGCATCAAAGATGGAGTTCCAAAAGTTGTTGCGGCTAAGTCAATGGAACATCAATTGGGGACAACCATAACTTCATCCATAGTTAAGATACTTTATCATGAAATGGTTTATTTTTTATGTGTAGTATTATGTTGGATGTTATACCCCTAAGTTGGCCACTAGGTAAATGATTTCATCTAGAGAGGGAAGAGATTTGATGGAGATATCTTTCCTTTGAAGATATAGTATTTGACACCATGAAAGGAATTCAAGAAAGTGTTCATAATAATATCAAAGTAATCCAACAAAAGCTTGATGGTAAACTCATTTGTTACAAAAGGCAACCCTTGGCCTTATGGGAGTTTGAGGATTTCTTTGAGCAATGGAGAGAGGAGGCCTTTTATTATCAAGTCAAGGAGGAGCATATGGTGAGTTGGTTACATTCATTGCCTAATCCAAGTCAAAAATGGAAAAGTACAATCATGCATCTCATAATGAACATCCCAAAATTTTGCATTTATGTTGTTGTAAATTATGCAAATGTCTTGGTAATTTCTCAAGTGGTCGAATTGTTTTCAAAGAGGTGATCAAGTTACATGGATTACATAACAATATGAATGACAGAGATAATAGATCTCATAGTGCTTTTTTGCAAAAATTGTTTTATTTGACAAGCATGGGATCCAAGCTCAATGAGCATCACAAGATTATGAGAAAGGATGGTCCAATTATTTTTTATAAGGTAACTAATCATGTACATTTCTTTCCATTTACTCACATGGCTAAATTGCTTTTCAAAGAAGCGATTAAGATATAAAGATTGCCTAAGAATATTGTAAGGGATAGTAGATTCCTTGGTGTGCGGTTATAGGAACTATTTCAATTGATAGGTGATGAATTTATTTTGAGTACAATTCACTACCCTCACACCAATGGACAAACAAAAGAAGCAAACACATGGATCCAAGAGCACTTAAGGAGCTACAACACTTCCTATCACATTTCAACAGGTACGTACCCATCTATGGTGCTTTATAGCTATGATATTCTATTTTTTACTTTTTTGTCATATCGGTGTTTGCAGATAGCAGGGTACCGCCCACTAATGATGGGAGAGAGCATCGCCGAGACACATTGAGAGTACTCAAGGATCGATCATCTTTAACAAGGTTAAGCCAAGCAAGAGCTCTATAACATCACCCACATTGAAGAGAAGAACTAAGGAATGGGAGTATCACAAAGTTCCTACTGCATGGGAAGACTATCACTATGGAAGGCCCTACATGGGCCAGCACAATGTTACTTGAACATTTGGGATTGCATAGTGTTATATGGCAGGAATTACTTCACTTTCAATAGGAACAAGGCCCAAACTCTATAGACATTACAACTTGACAACAAGCAATTTTGGGAAGGGTGGGCTATCATGTCCCCTTTTCAAAACAAAAATAACAATATCCTAAGTAGGCGGCTTAATCTAGTCAATCTAGAACTATTAAACTGACATAAATATACCTTACATTTATA